>PUQB01000660.1:0-132483 GCA_003024785.1 Selaginella tamariscina
GTAGAAGCAGAACCTATGAGGAAAGCTGATGCTTATAATACAGCCCGTGCTATATATAATATGATTATAGTGCGGTATGGAATTCCTAAGGAAATCATAAGTGATAGAGGAAAACACTTTATTAATGAAACAATTCAAACACTTATGGAAGAATTTGTTATAAAACATAAGAAATCTACACCTTATTATCCTCAAGGGAATGGTCAAGCTGAATCTACAAATAAAGTCCTTAAGAATGTTTTAAGGAAAGTGATTCAGGAAAATGGAAAAGACTGGGATGAAAGACTTCCTGAAGTCTTGTGGGCTTACAGGACAGCCTATAAGGTTGTAACAGGAATGACGCCTTTTAAGTTAGCATATGGACTTGAGGCAATAACTCCTGTTGAATATATTGTGCCATCTTTAAGGATTGCTAAAGCATAATTTAGGTGAGCAAGAATCCTTACAACGTAGGTTACAGGATTAAAAAACTGGATGAGATAAGATTACATGCTTTATGGACTGTACAGGCAATTCAGAAAAGAAGGAGAGCCTGGTATAATAGGAAAAGAAAGAAGCATGATATAAGAGAAGGAGATTTGGTCTTGTGGTATAGAGGAAGTGTTGATAAACCACAGGATAAATTAAAAATGAAATGGTTAGGTCCATTCAAAGTCAAGGAGATAAGTGAGGAAGGTGTGGTAAATGTTGAAACCCTAACAGGAGACGGAATGCAGAAAGGGTAAACATAAATAATTGAGGAGGTATGAAGTATCATTTATAGACGTTGAGATATATTCTATACGAATATTCCAATACACTTGGAAATCAGCGCCAAACCTAGATCTAGGGTTTGTAGCTTCTTTCTTCGCGGATATGGCAGGAGGAAGAATACTCTTGTGGTGAAAAATTGCCGATCTCTGCATAAGGCGGCTGAGATCTGGCATGTGGCCATTTTACAGTCATGTTGACGGGATGGGAGATCAATCCGGAGCTGGAGAACGCTCTTCAGGGATTGGGTCTTGAGAAGTATGCTCACCTTCTAGCGCAGGTAAATCCTGATGCGCTACAGTGCTATCATTTCATCATGATGGCGGAAAAGATGGTTGGGGATAATTTTGTTGCATATGCCGAAGGGAGAAGGATGTTGATTAATGAGAAGGCAATCGCGGAGGTATTTCGGCTGCCATTAGGAGAAGGAGAGTTGGAGGTAGATAAGAAGAATTTAGATATCTATCTGAAAGAGGGGAGGCAATACAATAGCAAGCTTGGCTTGCGTGTGGCGGATCTGGAGGAAGAAGTGGAGCTTGTGGTAATTTTCTGGTGAACTCTTTTGAGTTCAGACTTTCTTCCACTACAGCCTCAAAGACAGTTATGTCGCTGTATGACGCACTTAAGACGGGGAAGTGTGCAGGAGTTGCACGTTATCTCCTCAGGAAACTGGGTGAGTATGTTTTTACTGCTCAGGAGAAGGAGATACAGCAGAAGGAGTCTCCGATGATTGCATTGGCGTGGATACAGTCACTTGTGAATCATGTGATGGAGTGTGGAGAGGAAGTGAGGAGCAGGAGTATGCTAGTAAGTTGCAGAAGGTGCTCACACCTCAGAACAGGCTGTAGGAAAGAAGGTACAGGAAGTGACTAGTGGGAAGCGTCAGGAGAGTACCAGTAAGGTGATGAAGACACCACCGGGGAAGAAGCAAAAGATATCACGGTGATGCCGATGCGGAAGTCCGTGCGGAAGGGAAAGACGAAGGCGGAGAGCATCCATTTGGATGATGAGGATTGACAGGAACAGGAGAAGAGGAGGAGGAAGAGCACTCGGAACAGGTTTTGAGGGTGAAGCCGCTGAAAACCAGAGAGCCACAGAAGGTGGGACAGCATCCGGAGAAGAAGACGTTGGAGGAAGTGGTACAAATGGAGCTAGAGAAGCCACATGAACAAGTACCACGACTCAGACGAAGGTAGCAGAGGATAAGCCGAAAGAACAGTCGCAGGATAGACGTCTGGAGAACACAATAAGGAAGAGAAGTCGCCTGAGTTGCGGAGAGATGACGAAGGAGGAGCTACCAACAATGGAGACAGGGAAATCGGTGGATCACCGGAGCAGTTAGGGAATAAGGGAAAGGAGATTCCCGGGATATTCCAGGAACAGTTGAGGAGGCAACTGCAGTTTTGTTGCAGTTACCAACAGGGCAAGCTCAATCACCAAGTGAAGGCATGGGACGTGTTCCAATGACACGGCAGCCATGGTTCAACCGTGGAGCGGCAGGGCATTCTCCAAGAGGAAGAGGTACGTTTGCACGAGGAGGGTATCCTATGCATCACGAGGTGGGGGAATGACTCATTGCTACGAAGGCGGCTGAAGAAATGGCAACGGAGTTTATGGAGCCAGGGACGTTCATGGATGGTGGTAAGCGTCGGAAATCCTTCAGACAGGAGGAAGTGCCTATGGAGGTTGAGGTACAGCTGGCGCAGGTTTTGTCTCGTATGCAGCAGGAGATACTGGACAAATCGGCAAAGGTGAGTTCAGCATCGCAGGATGTACCACAGTTGGCTTCAGCATTGTACAACCAGTTTGTGAATATGGGCTACAGTGAAGGACAGAGCAGAATTCGAGGTTGATTGCAGAAGCGGTGGAGGCAGTGATAATGCCGAAGATCAACACCATGCAGGCTACGGTTAGCAGGATAGGAGCACGACCGGTGAAGGCAAGGACTCCTAGTCCTACAGTTCTTGAGAGCAAGCCTGTGAGTGTTTCAGAACCTATGCCGATGGCGCAGAAGATATCAAGACAGGAAGAACTCCGACAGGGAGGAGCACTACTGAGTGTGGGGAGGAACTTCACGACTGCAGTGGAGAACCAGGGTCTCCGACTGCAGGTGGCATCCATGGCACAGGAAATGGAGAAGGTAAAGGCAGAGTTTGTGAGGTACAAGGAGGAATAGAGACAGAGTATCCTGAGGAGCCGCAGGAGAATGAGGGTGCAGGACAGGTGCAGTGAGGACACTGCAAATTCAAGGTGGGGAATAGTGTTAGAGGCCAAAAATATAGCATGTAGGAACTGCATACATAGGACTTTCCTACGGTGGAGGAATAACTTGTAGGAAAGTAGTAGTAGGAAATATCCTGTGTACAGGAAAAATCCTACAGCAGTAGGAAAAATCCTACAGGGTAGGAAGGATCCTACGGTTGCAGGAAGCAGACAGTTATGACGGTTGGAGGAGGACAGGATTCGGTTAGGGCAAGCAAGGCAAGAAGGGCAAGAAGGAGAGAGGACTATGAAGGCTATGAAGGCTATGGAGAGCAATGCATGAGAGAGAGAGTATCTTGGGAGAGAAGTAAGTCTCCACACTTGCTATCTCTTTGTATTCATATAGTAATGCAAGTGCATATTTATGGTGTATTGTGAATGCTTATACATGGCAATGGCCAAAGCAAAATCCTATCCTTGACCTTAGAGACGAGATAAGTACATATATAGAGCTCTCTATTGGACGAAATCCCTACACTTTAACTTGCAAAGCTTTTCCTGCGCTGTGAACAGTGTTTTCTGCACACAGGAAAGTTTTGTATGTTAACAGTCACCTCTCCACTTGCACCTTCACGTGCTCTCGTTCCACTTCATGTTGGGGATGGACCTGCTCTAATGGAGGTTGAGGCTGTTGCCGCTCATGTACTAGCACAAGGTTGGGCCCATGGACGTGCAGTTCGTTGTTGGGCGTGTGATGTGGTTGGACACACGTATTGGCGCTGTCAACGATTTTCTCGATTGGCATCCCCCATTTCCAGGGTGGAGGCCATGGCGTCAACAACGTTCGGTTGGTGCTGCTGCAGTGGAAGGTTGTGATGTAGTGGATCTTCCGGGAAAGCACGAGTAAAGGAGGGTCCTCGTGCGAATAAATTAGTGACCCCTCCGTTTTTCTTTCAAGAGTATCATCAAGGAGTTCACTCGGCACCAAATCATCCGGTCTTCACTTTTCAAGCTCGATTTAATCACATGCCAGGTGCTATTTCCATTCAGTGTTGGTGGATACAGGTTCGAGTTTGTCCTTTATTTTTCAATCTGTTGCTACATGTTGCAGCCTTGTGCGATATAACCAATTTTCATTCTGTACGGCAACGAACACACTCATGCTTGTTCATGGGATGAAGTTGACATTTTTATTCGTGTGGACGATCGTGAGCTTGAGCTTTAATCTTTGCGGGTGGTACCAAGTCAAGCTTTCACCTTATCCTTGGTATGGATTGGTTGACTTGCAATCATGCCAAGTGTGACTTTGAAAAGTCTCCCCCCTGTTTGACTCTCCCTTGTCTTTCTTCCATTCCTCTTACTTCTATGCACTTCATCCTCTACTTCCACCTCTGCTTCCATCATTTTTATTTTACCCCTACTTCCAGCCATTTTTCCTTCATGTTCTTCCTTTCCTTTTGTGGACCCATCAAATAATCGTCATGCTGCAGTTATTAATCAACTCAAGAAGGAGTATGCTGATCTTTTCAACTTCGACTTGTCATCGGTCACCAAAGGAGCTCAAGATCTTACAAGCGAATGTCAAAGAGATGTTGGATAAGGGTGTTATCCGGAAATCTCGAAGTCCTTAGGCGTGCGAACCTCATCTTATGATGAAGCTTGATGGGAGTGTTCGATTCTGCATTGACTATCGCCCATTATAAATGAGATAACCATTTCAGATGTGTACCCACTTCCTCATACTGCAGACCTTTTGGATCGACTAGGGCGAAGCCGTTGGTTCACTAAGTTAAATCTCGCCTCTAGATATTGGCAAGTTCCGATAGTTGAGATGGACATTCCAAGATTGCTTTTCGAACACCATTTGGCATGTACGAGTTCTTGGTGATGCTTTCGATTTGAGCAATGCTTCAGCAACTTTTAAACGTATAATGGACGAGGTTTTTTACGACATGTCGGAGGTGACTGTCGATTTCATGATGATTTGTTTTTGATCTATTCGGATGGAACGTGGGAGGAGCATGTCAATGATGTACGTAAGGTTTGGATCGGCTGCGAGAAGTTGATTTGAAGTTAAAGCCATCTAAGTGTGTTTGGATCAAAGCATCACTTGTCTAGGTTATCACATTTCACGTGAAGGTTTGCAAGTCGATCCTAACAAACTAGTATGCAAGTTGTAACTAAAATGGGCATGGCTATAGTCCCATTTCCTAATAATTAGCAATTTTAGCTATTTAATTAGCATTTCTAATATTAAAGGAATATTCTTTAGAATATATGTTTGAAAAGAGAATATTCTTTAGAATATTCTATTTTGTATTCTACCCTTTAATAAATTATAGCATTCATTGAACAAAAATTAATAACATTATAAAAGTAGAATGTATTAAATTATATAATATATTGCCTAATATAACAATTAAGGAAGAGCATAAGAGGTACATTATATAAATATTGATGTTGTTATTAAAATATTAATATTTAAATATAACATTATTAATTAAAAATTTGTAGTAGTAATAATATATATATAAAATCCTATAATAATATAGTCAATCTTCCATATCATTTTTTAAATTTATATAGTTAAGTATACAATTTGGTACTATTATTAAAGAGTTTATAATAATTATGAATATTAAATATATGATATTTTATAATTTTGTAATTGCTTTAAGCTTCAGAAAACATACATTCCCTTGCAGTTTTGTTAATCGTGACTTTATCAACGCTTCTTGACATCCACCCATATCGAATGGATTTAACATTTATAAAACATGCTGGGTCTTTTTGATTGGGAGACCATGTTTTCTCTAGGCATCCATTATATCTTTCGCTCTCCTTCTCGTGTCGCCTTTTTTGTGGTTTGAACCATGCAACCTTAACAATACTATTTTTTGTGATTACTTCAGGTGTGTCGATAATTTGACCCATCCAAATAGGCTGATTATATGACGCATCTGGAGTAATGAGAACCATCATTAGTTTTTGAAGATCCTTGCAGCAATCAAAGTATGCTTTAGGTTTTTGGTTCCTTTGTCCAACAAAGTGTGGGGTTTGCACTTCCACATCACTACTGGCTTCTATGTCGTCTGTGCTCAGTGATGTCATTTCAATCTCCTCTCGCCACCTTGTTTTAGGCCAGAAAGGGTGTTGCAATTCTGTACTTGTGACAGTAGGCCCTTCCAACTCTCGAACAACAGTCTCCCAATAGTTGACCACATGCTTATATAGTTCTGAGTAACCAGTTGCCTTATCAGAATTCTTTGGCATCGATTTTTGAACCCATGCCACATATTTTTTGATGCCATCAATAATAACCTCTTGTTCCTTGAGCTGGGCACTCAATGGAATAGGGTCTGGTTGTCCTTCTGGGAGAAGTGGCTTTCCATCCTCTCCACTTTTGAAGAGCATTAAGCCCTCTTTCGGTAACCACTCCTGCTCTGATGGCCGTAACTTGTACTGCATAATAGGTATACCATCTCGTATGGAGAAAAAGAATTGTAGCGGCACAAGGTGACCAACTAAAGAATCACTCCCTTCTTTTATATACTCCTTGAGAAATTTTTTGAAGTCTGGCACCTCAGTCACAAGCAAAGCACAACTTTTTTTGGAGATGCAATTTTCAAAAAGATTCATCATATGCGGTAAGGTAAGTGCACTTGTCCTTTTTGTAGAGTTGGAGACCTTGCTGAAGAACGCATCAATATCTTCATGAGTGTGACCAACCATAAGGAAACTGAGCGTGATTGTTTCAAACACACCTTTGGCAACAAGCATTGACAAGTATGCTAGCACATATCTAGAAAATAAAAGTAAGTATGAGCTTGAGAAACCCTTAAGTAAAATGATTTACCTATTTTTGTTCTCGCCTGCACAATTATCCATCTGTAAAAGCAAATGACGAGGAAGCTTATTTGATGTTGAGGACACATGTACACTATTTGAGCTAGATCCCTCCACTGAACCTGAACTCTCAACAGGGCCATCTGTTTTTTGTGCAGGTTGCTGACAATGCCTCTCATATTCCCAAGTAGCCTCAAGTGCAGACGTGTTCATGAGAGCATTATGTAAAGGTTGAAGGTGTTGTTTCTTCACTTTGAGATCACTGATAGGACTTGTCTGTGAGTGGGCTTCAAGGTTTCTGAAACACATGGCTAACGACCCAATAGTGAAATTGGAGTCGCTAGACCAATGTGGAAGTGAAAAGTGTCCATATGACTCACAACCGTGTCCATGTGTTAGCACACCTGTTAAACGGAAGTTTCATGACATTTCCAAGGCACTTTGGTGTTGCAAAGAGCTTTGGAATGCTGGTCTTTGAATGATCCATCTTGTCATGGATCAAGCACAGGTACTCTGATGGGCGTGACACAGAAAGCATGCGGTGTGCATAGTACTGAGACCGACAAGTTTGTTGTGCAATCATGTGGGCCTCCATCTTCCTTTGAATGGTAGTGATCTCCACCAAGGTTTTTGCACAAGCCTCTGCAGCCTTCAATGATGTACAAGTGTCACACTTAGAAAAGCTAGAGTGTTTTGCAATCTCCACATCCTTAAAATGAGTATTCCATATGTTGTTGAAGGTACCAGTGCAGATTGCTTGGAGCCCCATCAAACTGAGGCACTTGTTCACATGTTCACACAGTTTCAATTGAGTGTAGATTGAAGGTAAAACCTTGAGATTTTCCCTGACCCCTGCATTTGTGGTTCGGCATTTGTGAGGCATCCTGTCTGCATTTGCTTCCACAAAAGCCTTGAGTATCTCTATGGCTGCCATGATGTGAGAGCGGGTTTTGACCAAGCCAGTGTTCCCATGAACTGAGGTTCGCGCTCCATCTAGCCACTCATCCCTCCGACGGTAGAACGTGGTCTTTGGGATCCCGTATATACTGTACCAAGCTTTGAAGCAGATGGCCACCTTATTAAATACCATGGATGTACTCTGATAACCTGTGTCCGAGGCCATTCCATCAATACACCCAGTTAGTGCAGCATATACAAACTCATGCCTTTGCTTTTGGGTGAGCATACGAAAGACATGTCTACATTGGGTAATTTCATTCCGGTCTGCCATCTGACAACACTTCTTCTTGCAACAGTCAATCGTGGAAATGCTCGTAACACTTTCGGAAGATGTAGGATCCATCTTTACCCTCTTGCTGAAACTTGCAGGGGAAGATCTACAACCCATGAATCGCCTTTTTCTTACAATAGGACCAATGCAAGGAACCTCTTCAAATATGAGTTGTTCTTCCGGGTTGTTATTATTGAAATCCAACCCAGAATATGTTGAACCATCTTGCCGTCTTAATTCAGATGTTCGCCACCTCACGAGGGATCCAGGATACAATGTGCCATTAGGTGAAACCTCTGTCACAACTACACCCACGAAGTCGGACCCTAGTTTCTCTTCTGACACTGCTTCCATTGGATTTATAGCTGTGATGATGCCTCTTCCGACTTCAATCTCACGAAGAAAGAGAATCACCTCATCCATCACAGCAGGCAAGCCATCATCTGGTAAACTCGTGCTACTATTTGTTTGTGACTCTGCATATTTGTGTCAGCCTTGACTTCATCCAAATTCCACAATACAGGAGAACCCTCCTCAAATTCCATTCCCAGAACCTCAACATGCTTGAAAATGGTGTTCACCCATACGTACACACAAGATCCTTGGGAAATATTGTGACATGATGCATTATTATCTCGAACTTCCACAGTTCCAGTGCCAACTATCTCGTTGTTCCGAAGAAGACATACTTTATCTCCAGTATTAAACATATTGTCCTGCACATAAATAATTGTATTATTTATGATATCTGTTTATGCAATATTTTTAAGAAATCTGAATTACGGTTACTTAATAATATGCATATGCAATAATACATAATTATGTTTAGAGATAATATCTCATGTTTGATTAATACAACTGATGGGCGGGATTAATCCCGCCCACGAATCCCTCCGACGAGGAACGGTCGGCGGGATTAATCCCGCCGCCGACTCAACCCCTTCGGAGAGAGTCGGCGGGATTAATCCCGCCTTGGACTCCCTCCGACAAGGAAGAGCCGGCGGGATTAATCCCGCCGCCTCTTCCTCCTCGGGGGGAGTCCGGCGGGATTAATCCCGCCGACTCTCTCCGACGAGGAAGGGAGTCCGGCGGGATTAATCCCGCCGACTCAACCCTTCGGAGAGAGTCGGCGGGATTAATCCCGCCTTGGACTCCCTCCGACAAGGAAGAGCCGGCGGGATTAATCCCGCCGCCTCTTCCCCTCGGGGGAGTCCGGCGGGATTAATCCCGCCGCTCTCCTCCTCGGGGGGAGTCCGGCGGGATTAATCCCGCCGACTCTCTCCGCGAGGAGAGTCGGCGGGATTAATCCCGCCGACTCCCTCCGTCGGAGAGAGTCGGCGGGATTAATCCCGCCGGACTCCCCCGAGGAGGAAGAGGCGGCGGGATTAATCCCGCCGGCTCTTCCTTGTCGGAGGGAGTCCAAGGCGGGATTAATCCCGCCCACAATTCTTACGACGGGGAATGGGTGGCGGGATTAAACCCGCACATAACTCTCTCCAAAACTATGATTTCAAAGAGATCTCGGGATAAATCCTGTCCCCAAATCTTTAAAACAGGAAGTGGTGGCGAGATTAATCCCGCCACCCCTTCCCTGCCTCCTAAAATGGTTGGCGGGATTAATCCCGCCGACAACTCTTTCTAATAAATTCTGGTAACTCTTCATCAGTTGAGAAGGTTATCGACGGGATTAATCCCGCCACTCTTTTTCAGTGGCGGAGAAGCATTGCCCGGAGATGGTGGCGGGATTAATCCCGCCACTCTTCGAAGAGGCGAAAAAGAAATGGCCGGATTAATCCCGCCGCCCCGGTTAACCTAGAATATTAAGTTAAAAGGATATTTAAACGGATAAATCCCTAACGGAATATATTATAATCCTAATGCATTTCTAAACCCCTAAATTGTAATTTTAAGAGAGAATGTAAGAGAGTGAATCTTATAAGTATTTTTAAATTTGTTTATAATACTTACTTGTAAACAGCACTGAAGGCGCCGTGCTTTCCTATAAAGAATAGCACCCAATTTAATCTCGCTCCTGAGATGATCACTATGAAGAAAAAAGAAGATCTAAAGAGTGAAAAATACAGAAATGAAGAAACCCTTGCCGGAGAAAGAACCAGATCTGAATTTGAGTGGGAAATTAAATGCATTTTCAAATTTACATGTCAGACCGACAATACATATGTCAGAAATTCAAATTTTTTAAAAAGAACAGAAAATAAAATTTAAGATGAGTTGACACAAATATCCGACACTCTGACATATATACTCTCCAGTTCCAATGAGTATTTTAAAATTGCATTTAATGTTATTCAAGTGATTCAAGCTGTTTAATATTACGAAATTTTAGACTATATTCTACATTCTTAGTATTCAAGTATATTTATATTATATATATATATAAAATATACTTATACAATAAATAAATTGATATATTATTATGTATCATTTAAAATATATTCATAGTCTGTTTATTATTATTATTTTCTTAATTACTCGAGTATTTAGTTTTCATTTCCTAGTATCAATGGGATATTCTTTAATATTTTATTAATATTTGAAGAATATTCTAATATTAAACCTGATTATCATAATTAAATTAGTCTTGTTCTTAATTATTGCAGTAATTATTCTACATTTGTATATATTAATGGGATTTTTCAATTAATTTGTTATTATTTCAAGAATATTCATGTGTTAAACCTTATTATCAATATTAAATTAATACACACTATGAACATATTTTAAATTATACATAATAATACATCATTTTATCTAATATATAGTCATATATAGTTTTAATATATATATTAATATCATTTCCTTAATTACTTGAGTAATTAATCTTCTTTATATTAATGGGATATTCTTTATTATTTTCTTATTATTCCAAGAATATTCCAATATTAAACATGATTATGATAATTAATTTAGTTAATTATTTGAGTACTTAATTTACATTTGTATATATTAATGGGATTTTCTCAATTAATTTCTTATTATTTCAAGAATATTTCAATGTTAAACCTTTTTATCAATATTAAATTAATATATATTATTAAAACTATATATGGCTATATATTAGATAAAATCATATATTATTATGTATAATTTAAAATATGTTCCTAGTGTGTTTATTAATATTATTTTCTTAATTATTCGATGTTTGTTTTGCACACATATATAAACACAATCATAAATTTACACACGCATTACAAGAACTTACAAAAACACATATGCACACACATGCACAACCCTAAACCAAACTGAAGAAATATGTTGCTTCTTTATTGAAAACATCATGTTCAACGCATGTATGATATATGTACTCAATCTGTGTATGTAACACATTGAATTTACATGTGTAATATTTATATTAAGCTTGTTGGGAGCAAACCCTAAACCCTAAACCCTAAACCCTGTGTATACATGTGTGTACAAAAATAATTTTTCAACACTCTCTCTTCACACCATGCATGATCCATCCTAAACCCTAAACCCTAATATGTAACACAATGAATTTACTCATGTAATATGTATGTATGTCTGTGTGTATACACGTGTGTATGTATATATGTGTACTCTGTATGTATATATGTGTACTTTCTGTCTTCTCTCATACATACACACCATGCATGATCCATGTTAATATGTACTGTCTCTTCTCTCAAACATACACACCATGCATGATCTATAATATGTACTCGGTCTCTTAATATTATGTACTAATATGTATGTATGTCTGTGTGTATAATACACACCATGCATGATCCATAATATGTACTGTCTCTCTTCTCTCATATACTATGTATGTATATCTGTGTATAATATGTGTAAGTAACACTCTCTCTTCTCTCATACATACACACCATGCATGATCCATCTCCTAAATCCAAAACCCTAAACCCTAAACCCTAAACCCATGTAATATGTATGTATGTCTGTGTGTATACACGTGTGTATATATTTATGTGTATTAATATATGCAATGTGTATGTATGTATTGATACACATGAAACTTTAACACTCTCATGGACACACACATGTTAAATCCCTACATGATTTATATTTTGGGTGTATGTGATACACCCACGCACACGCACGCGCTAATAATATAATGAAAGAATATTCGTTTAGGGCGAATCTATATTTTATTCTTTTTAGGGTTTAATATATTCTCAGAAGGAATATTCTATTAGGGTTAATATATATATTTAATTTCTTTAGGGTTTAGGTATATTTTTAGGGTTTCAAGAGGCAGCGGCTGTGAAATCGGCGGCGGGGCTGTGCACACAGGTGAGATGTGTGTGTGTGTGTGTGTGTGTGTCTGTATGTATATATGTATAGGAGTGTGCGTATAAATTTATTTATTAGTTTTATCTCTCGCACACACACCACACTCCTGTGTATGTATATGTGTGGGTGTGTGTTTGTTTATCTGTATGATTTTATTTGTTTCGCTCACACACGCATACACACGATATAATATACACATATATATATATACCTATATACATATATACATACATAATTATGTGTACCAGTATCTGTAAATTTTTTTTTATTGATCTATCTCTCCCACACACACGCACACTGCTTTACACACACACACACACACACATATATATATATATATATAATCAATGCATATTAACAAATAGTATACAACACTAGTTTATATATATGCTTATATATTCATATGGGTTATATATCTATATACACACATATATATGTGTGTGTTTATCTGTATAATTTTATTTATTTATTAGTTTTATCTCTCACACACACACGCACACTCCTGTGTATGTATATGTGTATGTGTGTGTGTTTGTTTATCTGTATGATTTTATTTGTTTCGCTCACACACGCATACACACAATATACATATACACATATATATACCTATATACATATATACATACATACAACACTAGTTTATATATATGCTTATATATTCACAACTCTCTCTCTTTTTCTATGGAATATATCTATATACACACATATATATGTGTGTGTTTATCTGTATAATTTTATTTATTTATTAGTTTTATCTTTCGCACACACACGCACACTCCTGTGTATATATATGTGTGTGTGTGTTTGTTTATCTGTATGATTTTATTTGTTTCGCTCACACGCATACACACGATATACATATACACACATATATATACCTATATACACACATATATTATGTGTACCAGTACTGTATAATTTTATTTATTTATCTATCTCTTGCACACACACGTACACTCCTATACATATATACATACATACATATACATATATATATATATAATATATATATATATACACACACACACACACACACATATGTGTGTGTTTTTATCTGTATAATTTTTTTATTTATTAATTTTATCTCTCGCACACACGCTAAGCCCCTCGAGCAGCGGGATTAATCTCGCCGCTATAGGTTTATGGCCTCGGCGCGGATTAATCCCGCCGCTCTAGGACAAACCGAAGAGCGGCGGATTAATCCCGCCGCCCATGGCCTGCGTGAGGGCCTCGGCGGCGGGATTAATCCCGCCGCTCACCCATGCCCTGCGCGGAATGCGGCGGGATTTATCTCGCCGGCAATGGCCTGTGTGAAGGCCCTAATGGGCGGGATTAATCCCGCCGGATTCCGCGCAGGGCATTTACAGGGATGGGCGGCGGGATTAATCCCGCCGCTCATGAGGCTAACCAAAGAGCCTGCATGAAAGATCCTGCACGGAAGGCTAATTGAAGAGCCTGCATGACATGTCCTGCGCGTAAGGCGGCGGGATTAATCCCGCCGCCCAGGGAATTCACGCAGGACATGAACGGCGGGATTAATCCGGCCCACGCTCATGCCCTTCACGGAGGGCGGCGGGATTAATCCCCCGCTCAGGCACTTCTGCAGGATATAAGCGGCGGGATTAATCCCGCCCCCACCCATCCTGTTCAAAATGCCGCAGCCAATATATATGTGTGAGCGCATGATTTACGAGAGGGCGGCGGGATTAGTCTCTCCGAACCTTCATTGCCCGGTGGCGGGATTAATCCCGCCACCCTTCTTTTTTTCCTCCATTGGTATGTTGAATCAATCCCGACTAACTCTCTGAGACGGAGAAGGTTTACAAAATACCAATGGAGGGAACTGAGAAGGTGGTGGGATTAATTTCACCATCCCTTACATGGTGGGCGGGATTAATCCCACCGCGTATGCATGCCCTGGGTGGAATCGGGCGGGATTTATCCCGCCGCCATTGGCCTGCCTGAAGGGCCTAGGCGGCGGGATTAATCCCGCAAGATTTCGCACAGGGCATTGGCGTTCACGGGATTAATCCGCCGCATAGGGATAGAGTGAAGGGCCTGGAAGGCGGGATTAATCCCGTCGGACGCCAATTCCTGCGCGAAATCGGGCGGGATTTATCCGCCGCCATTGGCTTGCCTGAAGTGCCTAGGCGGCGGGATTAATCCCGCCCGATTCCGCAGGGAATTGGCGTCCGGCGGGATTAATCCCGCCGCATAGGGATGAGTGAAGGCCCTGGGCGGCGGGATTAATCCCGCGAGTCTTCAATGCCTGTTGGAGGAATGAATCCCGCCACCCTTCGCTTTTTCTCCATTGGTGAGTCGGACCAATTAAACGTTTCTGTCTGAGACGTAGAAGGTTTTCAACATACCAATGGAGAGAATTGGGAAGGGTGGGAAATTCATTTAACCATCACTTACATGGTGGGCGAGATTAATCCCGCCCCTTTCTGGAGTCACTGAAGGGGTGTGAGAAATAAATCCTGCCCAGTTCTCTCTGAGACCGAGAAGGTGGCAAGATTAATTCCGCACTCCTGTTCAAGGCCTCCAGAAGGTGGCGAGATTAATCCCGGCCACTCTTTCAGGAGGCATTGAAGGGGTGGTGAGATTAATCCCGCGCACCTTCCATGTGAATATATATGTGTATTAGTATATTATAAGTTGCATATCTCATTTTATTTACTTTTACATCAATTATAATATTTCGAGTAAAAGCTAGGAATCTATGTAAAAACTGTCCAGAGCCTCACATTTGTGGTGGTTCTAAAACGAAATGTTATCTTTCTTTTGCACTAACACAAATGTGAGCTTCGGACAGTTAATTACGTCTACTTCTCTCTGTGTATTATTTTGTATATTCGGGTTTATACAAGTGTGTGTGCGTTTTTATATAATTTTATTATAGTGTATTATTTTGCAGAAGGACGATTTGATCAAACAAGGAGATCGAGTCATTAGTATGGAGTCGTCGTCAAATTCTGGGTAAGAATTAAAATAAAATCTGTTATACTCGGATACTTGAACTAATCATTTTTGTATTCAGATGTGGAATTGAGGTGACATTAAAGACAAGAGCAGGAGAAAGAGATGGGCAGGGGGATTCTGGAATCAACTTGGTCATATTTTAAGATAAATGGGAAGCACATTGGAGCAACCATGGCTGCTGTCAAATTAATCTCTGTCACATCTCATGGACAAGCAAAACAATGGAAAGTAGATTCGCTAGTCAAGCACCCGAAAGCAGGTTGCAAACCCAGATTGGACGATTCTCGACACATATGCCTTGTTCCATCTGTTAGAGGCCAAAAATATAGCATGTAGGAACTACATACATAGGACTTTCTACGGTGGAGGAATAACTTGTAGGAAAGTAGTAGTAAGAAATATCCTGTGTACAGGAAAAATCCTACGGCAGTAGGAAAAATCCTACAGGGTAGGAAGGATCCTACGGTTGCAGGAAGCAGGCAATTATGACGGTTGGAAGAGGACAGGATTCGGTTAGGGCAAGGAGGGCAAGGAAGGACAGGAAGAGAGAGACTATGAAGGCTATGGAGAGCAATGCATGAGAGAGAGTATCTTTGGAGAGAAGTAAGTCTCCACACTTGCTATCTCTTTGTATTCATATAGTAATGCAAGTGCATGTTTATGGTGTATTGTGAATGCTTATACATGGCAATGGCCAAAGCAAATCCTATCCTTGACCTTAGAGACGAAATAAGTATATATCTAGAGCTCTCTACTGGACGAAATCCCTACATTTTAACTTGCAAAGCTTTTCCTGCGCTGTGAACAGTGTTTTCTGCACACAGGAAAGTTTTCCATGTTAACACCATCCAATGTCACGTTCTCGGATCCAGAGGTCGTCAGTTACAACATTAATTTCGGGTGGTTTTGTCGACTTGTGGATAATGACGTTCACGTGTTCACTAATGATGTTGACCTTGGAGTTCTTCTTCAACTCAACGAAAGCCCATCTATGGAGGGGATCCATCTGGATGTCTACTTCGAAGATCTTCAGACTCATCGAGTAGGTGTATTGTCAGGAGATATTGCTTCACAATACAGAAAATCAGCAAGTGGAGCAATCTTCCCTCTTCACATTGAAGAAGAACACAGCGACATCATAATGGAGATTGAGGGTGGCTCGGTCTCAGGTTCTCTACAGATCACGTTCAATTTGCTTAGGAAGCTTGGGAGCTGGAAGAGTGTACCGAGAACACTAGAACAGCTGCAGTCGGGGATCACACATGTTGATTCGGATCGCAAAAGAAAATCATCAATCGTTTTGTCAGCTGCACCTGTGGCATCTCATGCTGCAATAAGTCACAAGGAAATGATGTTGGATGATAAGATTTATCCTTGTAGGGTTAAATATTGCAGCGTCAACCCAAACTTCAATTACAGGCCACTCAACCAGGAACGTGTAGCTGAGCTCATGGAGAAGATGAAGGACGACAATTCTTATACCGTTCCACATAATGCTGTTTTGTGTCCATACTATGAAAGAAAGGAAGGGCGCTGACAAAGTCTGGATCACAACACCAGAACAACTCATGAAGATTCAGACGGAGAATAAAAATCTATCAAGTACTACATCATTAGTGGCCAGCACACAATAACGGCAGCCCAACGACTTCTCGAGAACACAACAAAGGAACGATGGCAACAAAACTTTCCGAGCATACCCGTGAGAAGCTGACAAAAAGATCGGCGTTTTTAGCTAAGCCGAATCTCACAATCGAGCAGTACCATAAGTTATCGGCGGAATGGGACGCTGCCGACACCAACCACTACAACAGCAAAATATGGGAGAAGTTTAAACACACGCGAGCCGTGTGGGAATCTCTTCAGCGACCACAAAGAGCTACCGCAGGGAATACACAATCTGCGGAATACCGGGTAAGCAAATTGTTTGGGCGGGATTTATCTCGCCGGTATATTAATCTGTCTTTTTCCTCAGAGAGTTGAAGAAATTGCAGCAGTTGATTTTGCCCAGGTGGGCGGGAAGGAAACATCCTTTCTGATGATGTTGATTTCTTGCCCCGAAGATAGGATCTTTGCCAAATGGTTGGGGATTATGGAATCCTTTTCAAAAGGAACACTGAAGAAGAAGCAGACAAGTGAAGGGGAGCCCTCAGAAAAGTCTGCAAAGAAACCCAGTAAGACGCCGAAGGCTAAGTCTGTTCAATCTACAAAGGATGTAGACAACGATTTCAAGCTCACATGGTTGAAGCCTTTAAATGGAACAACGATGGAGGAGATGGAAGTCTTGGCTGATTTGGTGATCGATGGCAAACTACAAATTAATAACAGCAGCCCAACCTCTCCTTTTCATCTCAAGGCAATGGAGTTGAAGACGGTCAGGCATTTCAAGGAGTGGTTGGGAATACACTGCCACAAACTGGGTTGGACCTCGACTTCAACATATGAAGAGGTCAGCAAATATTTGCATGTGACGAACGATGATATGCTTGTCGAATGGGTGAACCAATCGGAAGATCTAGGCAAGAATCTATTGCACGCCAACGCCAAAAAGGAGAACATTGGGATGACGCCTTCTCTTATGGCAGTCCTTCAGCAGCGGAGAACCGAATTGAACCTTATAAAGGAGGATGCTACGAATCACGACAAGCCCTACAGATGTTTGTTGTTAGATTCGGAGACTTTATGGGGTAACATCACTGCTTGTAGGAAACCGTTTCAATTGTTCGTGATGGATCGGCGGGTGTCAAAAAATCTTTCGACAGATAGGGCACTAGAGGATCTGGTGGAGAAACTTAGCCGTGCAAGCATATACATAGAAGGTATTTATTATTGAATTCATGCTTGCGCTCTTCACTGATACCTACTTTTTCAGGTATTTATTTCTTGATTCTTGCTCATGTCACCGATACTTTTGCCTTCGCCTTCGCCAAGAAGAATAGACATCGTTGGACAGGATTTTATATGAACGATGCTAATCCCAAGTGCATTGATACCGTTGTTCACTTGGTTGTTAGGAATGCGCCAAACAATTTCAAGCTTCCAAATGACTGGCCAGGCATCTGTTTGCACTCCAACGGCCCTGAACCTCCATCCGATACACCGATAGGTATGAGTGACGTATTCGGCAATGTACGTTATCCAAACATTACAAGTCAAGCGGCACGGAGCATCGTCAACTTGATAGGGGTCCTCACAGTGATGCGTGGGTTTTTGACTACTGCACTAGGGGGTCCGTCTTGAAGGAGTGTTACCTTCGGCATACATGTGTGTTTGCCGTTGAAAAGGATAAGACCATGGTTGAGGACCTGAACAAGTGGATAGATTGGGTCTCAACTGAGTACCCCAACGATCCATAAAGGCGTATTTGAGAAAGTTCCCTCCAGATAAGTGCGATAGCTCTGAGGTGAATCTGGTTCAATCTCGGAGTCTGAGAACGAACTTCAATCAGATATTAGACCGGAAGTTATCTCGAGGAGTACAGAACATTCGCACACTCCAGGACCCATGGAAACATCAATAGAAGATGCAGAAGATCTTGAACCATCTCACAAGCGGCTTAGACCTTCTTCGCCTCACTCAGAAGGTAATAGCGAAGAAGAATTGATAATGAATTGATAGAGTGATGAATAGTTGTAAATGAGTGTAACATAAGGCATTTTTGTATATTTCTTTTATATTTGTACAGAAAATAAATTCTCAAGGATTAATGAAGCTTTTAGTTCAAACATGGGTCACACATTAACAAGGTAAATAATATACCTTGATAATTTTAAGGTCAGCTAATTATCATTTTGCAGATGTAATGAAATAATTGAGAACATGGATTTTCAGCATTGCATGAGGTAAGAGAGGGGTTTGGCGACAATTTCTTGTGCCACATGTCAGAATGACAGAGTTCATGCAGGAAATGGATAATAATGCAGCTCAAAACATCGTTACCATGGGGGCCACTTCATCATCATTTTTATTGGCTTCAGTTCCGAAATCAATTTCTTCAGCGCATGCAATATCTGAATCTTGTAAGGATGATGTACAATTAAATGATGAAGGGATAGGCAACGAGATAGTGGCAACGGATAAATGTGAAAGGGAGCAAACAAGTGATTTGCAAAGTATTCAAGAGGCAACGCTATCTCATGTTACTCATGGCCATATTGTGTTGTTGGATGTCAATGGTGTTCTGCTTCATCGACAAAGGCCCAGGATAGAAAAAAGAAATCAAACAAGGAGATTTCATTCCTTGTCATGGTAAATTTCGATATGATATTATTTTTCGTCCAGGGTTGGATCGTCTCTTTCAAAAGCTTAAGGAGATGGGTGCGCTTGTGGGGATTTGGTCATGCATGCAGATTCATAACTTAACACCGCTGTTGAATTTACTTAAGAAACATTGTAGTGTTGCAGAAGAGGTGATTCGTAAAGATTGGATTTTTGACCAGCGAATGTGTCATAAACCTCTCGAATTTCACAATATAAGAAAGGAAAGCAAGCCATACTTCTTCAAGAATGAAAGAATAATTGGGACTCATGGGGAGATCAGTCGCTTAAGGATAATGAAGAACGCACATATCTTAGTAGTAGACGACTCTCCTCAGAAGGCTATGCTCAACCAAAACATTGCTTGTATTCATCCAATCACTTTCGATCCATATTCTGATACCGATATCATGGATGAGCTAGTGAACTACTTGGATACGTGCCTCAGAAAGAAGAATCTCGAAAATTTTTGTGAGCAGTATCCACCGTATCATACATTTCCTGAAGCTTTTCTTTCTCGTGATATTGAATTTTATAAAATGAAGGATAGCAACCGGGCGCTTTATAATATTATTCTTAAGGAACGTCAGTTTTTAGATGAGCCTTTATGCAGACCTTCTCTTATCACATCTTATGTATTAACAAGGATGGCAACTCCCAATTGCATTCGTGAGAGTGTTAAGTGGTGGCAACAACATCAAGATATTGACCAAAATGATTTGATTAATCCGGAGAGTGATGATTTAGACAAAATGAAAAGATTTCTTTGTATGATAGAAAGAAAGTATTTATAAAAAATTAACATGTTGATAAGAAAATGATTTCATTTGTAATTATGTTTGATAGTATTTCTTCATTATTGTAAACTATTTTTAGAATAATATGAATATTCTAAGATATTTTAGGAATATTCCTTACTAAGTAAGGTTATTGAAGGATTAATTAATTAATTAATTAATATTTAAGGCTTAATTACATATTAATTAAATGATTAATTAATAATTAAAACTTAAGTATTAATTAGTAATTTATTTTATATTCCCATTTTCACGTATCATGCCCACTTTAGTTACAACGTGCATTAGTTGTAGTTTTAAAGTTCCCTACGCCAAAGTGTGTGAATAATGTGCAATGTTTTCTTGGCAAGGTACAATATCTAGGTCGTTTTATGGATCATCTTTCAGATCGTATTGCATTGTTGTGGGCGTTGTTGAAGTCGTTAATGACTTCTTTTGTTTGGTCTAAGGATTGCAAGTAGGCATGTGCAGATCTCAAAGAGTTGTTGACGACTCCTATAATTTTGGCGTACCCGGATTACACCCGTCCTTTCATCTTGCGTGTAGATGCTTCTGACATTGGCCTCGGGGGCGTATTGATGTAGGAGAGTACGAATGTTCCTGGCCAACAACATCCCATTGTGTACATCAGCCGTACATTGCAACCAGCAGAGGTGAATTACTCCAAGATAGAAAAGGAGTGTCTAGCAGTAGTTTGGGGTTTTGAGAAGCTCCATGCCTACTTGCATGGTTTATGAACGTTGTTGGAAGGCGATCATGCAGCAGTCACTTCGTTGTTGAAGCGGAAGAATTTGATTGGTCATACTGCTCGGTGGGCCTTAAAACTTCAAATTTATGACTTTAAAGTTGTTGATTGTTCAGGAAGTTCTATGGCTGATGCTGATGCTCTTTCTCGAGCTCCTCTTTCACCTTCTCTCTCTTCTATTGCCCTAGAGGAACTAGTTGTTCTAGCTTCAGTGGACTTTTTGGACGAAGATTCTGTACCATTAGCAGTTGTTGTGCTTGACGTTCAGTGTTTGCAGAATGTAGAGTTAAATTTGCCGTCTTTGGATGAGGTTCAGGAAGCTCAAAAGGTTGAGCCATGGATTTGAAGGCTTCGTGATGGGTTTGAGAATCCTGCATTACTTCCTAATGACTTGCCTTTCAGGCATTTACATTCGCAGTATCGCTTTCAGGACGACCTTTTTTATTTTGTGGGGACTGATCTAGATGATTCTTTGCGGTTGGTGGTGCCTTCAGTTTTCATTCCATGCTTTCTCCATGCTTACCATGACTCTCCTATTCTTGGCGGGCACATGGAACATCGTCGTGTGATGGAGAAGCTGCACAGATCTTTCTATTGGTCGGAGTTGCGAGGAGATGTGATTCGGTATGTGCGTAGCTGTGTGTGGTGCCAAGCTCGCAATACTCCCCATGTGCTTCGAAAGGATGGTTGGAGTTAATTGCAGTTTCTAGTCCATTTGAGTTGGTGGCATTTGATTTGATGGGACCTTTTCCGTGGTCAACTGCTGGTAACGAGTACGTTATTATTGCTTATGATTACCTAACTCGTTAGGTAGAAGTTGGTGCTCTTGCTAGTGCGATTGCTTCTATTGTTGGTCAGTTTCTCCTTAATCGGGTTGTGTTTCAGCATTCTTGTCCGGAGCAAATTCTCTCAGATAATGGTCCTACATTTATGGCTGAGGCATTTCATGTTTTGACGTCTCGACTAGAGATATGCCACACTTTCACAAGTGCTTATCATCCTCAGACAGATGGTTGAGTGGAACGGCTCGTCAGAACCTTCAAGAGGATGATCGCGAAGTATGTGACCTTTCAACATTCGGATTGGGATGGTTATCTACCGTCTCTTCGATATGCTTATGTCACTGGAGTACAAAGTTCCGTTGGTACTTCCCCATATAAGCTCTTGTATGGTCATGACCCGGTATTGCCAACGGAGTTGGGTTTGCCTTCTCAGTTACCACGAGCTACTGATGCTAGGTCGTGGGATCAGTATCTGACAAGCATTCTTCCATTGGTTCGTGCGGAGTCAGCAGAACACTTGGGCCGTGTACAAGTAGGACAACAACAACGCTACAACTCGCACCATCCTCCTCCTGCGGAGTACAAAGTTGATGAACTGGTGTTGGTTTGTTTTCCCAAGTTTACGGTACGTGGTTTAGCTAAAAGTCTCCTTCCTTAGTGGAAAGGACTGTATCAAGTGCTACGGTAAGTAGGGCCACATGTTTACGAGGTTCAGCACGACATTCAACCCAATCCATTGGAGATTGTAACATGCGCAACAATTGAAGCATTTTGTGCAACAGGAATAAGTTGTGCCGCCTACAAATCCACCAGTGCCTCCTCCTAATGTTCCTCCAGATCCGGGCCCATCTACAAGAGAACCCTAACCAACTTACATCCTTCCGAGAGGAGGGGATGATGTAAGATCCACGTGTACGGCTGCATGTGCACATACTATTATTAACGTAGTGGATTTTGATAGCCGTCGGATTGGATTCAATCTGGACCACTCGCTCTTGTATATAAGTTAGGGTTTCTGAACTAATGGATATATACACATTTTTATATTCTGAGCTCTCACATATTTAATTTATATTTTATATTTTAGCACTTGGCGCTAGCATAGAGCACTTGGCTAGCATATTCTCTCTCAATATCAAGAATTTTGGTATATTACCTTTTATCTCTCTTAATATCAAGAATATTTGGCATATTTCACTTAAAAGGTAAAAATCATACTATGCATAAACTTGCCACTGATCCTGCTTCTTTTCATCTTTTTGCTTTCCAAGTAACTCTTACATTCTCTTCTACCTTTCCTGTATTTGACTCCCCTGTTTTTCAATCTCCTTCTCCTGTTCCTTCTTCTTCTCCTTCTTCTTCCATGTCATCCAAGTATCACTCCTTTCAGAACGTTTTTCACAAGCACAAGGCTACAATTCTTCCTGTTCACAGGTCTTACGACTGTCTTATCGATCTTGTGGAAGGAAAGACTCCACCGTTCGAACTGATTTATGCATTGTCACCTACAAAATTGGAGGTTCTTCGTCAGTACATCGAGAAAAACTTGGCATTCGGCTTTATTTGTCACTCAAAGTCCCTTGCAGGAGCACCTATCTTCTTTTTCAAGAAAAAATATGGGAGTTTACGTTTGGTTGTGAACTACAGAGGTTTGAATCAAGTCACCATTCGGAACTGGTATCCATTGCCATTGATCCTGGAACTTCTCGATCGGCTGCAAGGAGCAAAGGTGTTCACAAAAATCAACTTATGAGGGGCTTACAATTTTGTACGGATTCGTCCAGGCGATGAATGGAAGACTACCTTTCTTATTAGGTATGGACACTTTGAGTACACGGTGATGCCTTTCGGACTTACCAATGCCCCAGCTGTGTTTCAACACATGGTGAACAACATTTTTCGTGACTTCTTGGACTAGTTTGTGGTAATCTACCTCGATGACATTTTGATTTTCTCCAAGGACTAGGCGGCTCATGACAAGTATGTACGACTAGTCCTATAGAGGCTTCATGAGCATGACCTGTATGCGAAGTTGGAGAAGTGTTTCTTCGATAGGGATACTGTGGAGTTCTTAGGCTACATCGTCTCTCCTACTAGCGTTTCCATGGACATGCACAAGGTGAAGATTATTGCGGAGTGGGAGAGGCCCAAGTTTATACTAGACGTACAATGCTTCCTTAGCTTTGCAAACTTCTATAGGCGTTTCATACAGGACTTCTCCAAGCGTGTACTTCCATTCACGGAACTCACCAAGCACATAGGAGTGTTCTCTTGGTCCAACAAGGCGGAACATGCATTCACAACACTCAATGACGCCTTCATGACAGCTCCGAGTTTAGCACATCCTGATCCTTCTCATCCCTTCTTCGTTGAAGCAGATGCCTCAGATTTTGCAGTAGGATCTGTTTTATCACAAGTTGGAGAAGAGAAGTTGCTTCATCCTGTAGCTTTTCACTCTCGTAAGTTCCTTTCAACGAAAATCAATTACGAGATTCATAACAAGGAACTTAAGGCCATTGTGGATTCGTTCGAGGAGCGATGGCATTTCCTGGAAGGTGCTGCGCATCCTGTACAAGTTCTTACGGATCACAAGCACTTGGAGTATTTTCAAACGGCTCGAGTTCTCAGTCGGCGACAGGCTAGGTGGGCAGAGTTCCTATCACATTTTGATTTTGTCATCATCTACAGGCCTGATTTTTGAAATGGCAAGGCGAATGCATTGTCTAGGCACTCTTACCTTGCACTGACCCCAGGCGATCCTGCATATGATTGTCAAAAGCAAGTGTTGTTGAGTCCTGATTGACTTCGCTTGTAACATTACAAGTTCATCAAGCTTCAGCAGATTCCATACTCTTACAGGACATCCGTTTGCAGTTGGCTACAGACGACTTGGTAAGGAATGTGTTTTCAACATATTAGTCTTGACATCGCAAGTTCCTCTTCCTCCAGTTCCCGTACAGACTACAAGTTGTTTGCCATACATGACGAACTCCTGTACCGGGAAGGTCTCCTGTACATTCCTATTGGTGTTTGCAGGACTCGTGTGGTACAAGATTGTCATGATACCCTGACTACAGGACATTTTGGTGTGGCCAAGACAATTGAGTTGGTGACTCGCAACTATTGGTGGCCTGGGTTGCGAGGTTTTGTGAACGCCCTCTGGTCTTCTTCGTCCTCTTCCTGTTCCTTTTGCTCCTTGGAGATCCATTTCTATGGATTTCCTCACAGATCTTCCTCCTTCTCGTGGATTTGATGCAGTTCTTGTAGTGATTGACCGTTTCACCAAACAAGCTCATTTCCTACCATGTCACAAGACTGGTACAGGCCAGACAACCGCTAAGTTGGTGATCCGCGAAGTATTCTGACACTATGGTCTTCCTGAGAGCATTGTTTCTGATCGAGGCCCATAATTCATGTCCAAGTTTTGACAAGAACTTCTTTGGAGTCTACAGGTTAAAGCAGACCTTTCTTCAAGATACCATCCACAAACTAATGGGCAATCAGAACACACGATTCAGACCTTGAAGCAATATCTTCGCTGCTTCATCAGTTACCAACAAGACAACTGGTTGGACCTTCTTCCAATGGCGAAGTTTGCCTACAACAACTCCGTTCATGCATCTACAGGCCAACACCTTTCTTTGCTCTTACAGGCTACCATCCACATTTGACTTTGCTCCTCCTGCTTGTCCTTTTTCCGCTCATGCAGTACAAGATCGTCTCCAGCATCTTCGCCAAGTACATGAGGATCTCCAGGTTCATCTTTAGCAGGCATAGGAACAGTACAAGCATCATGTTGATGCTCATCGTCAATCGGCACCTGCATACAAGATTGGTGATCTCGTGTGGCTTCTTTGTCGGTATATTCGCACCAACAAGCCTTCTTCTAAGTTGGATTTTCAACTATTGGGCCCTTACAGGATTGCGGCTAAGGTCAATCATGTAGCTTTTCGACTCAAGTTATCATCTACGGTGAAACTTCATCCTGTGTTTCACACCTCTTTGTTGGAGCCGTATCATCCTTCTTCTCTTCCTGGTCATGCTTCTTCTCCTCCCCTCATGTGGTCATTAACGGTGAACCTGAGTACGAAGTTGCAGCCATCCTTGATTCTCGTCTTCATCGCTGTCAACTTCAATACTGGTGGATTGGAAAGGTTATTTACCTACCGATCGCACTTGGGAACCTACATCCAACTTACTCCATACTTCTTCCAAAGTTGCTGCTTTCCATTAGCGTTATCCTGCTAAACTAGGTCTCAAGACTCATGGAACTTGTCCTTAGGGAGGCTGTCACGATCCGATAAAGGATGCAGGATACAAGATACAGGTTACAGAATATGCCTATAGGATATACTTATAAGATATGCCTGCAGGATATTCCTACAGGATATACATACAGAATATTCCTACAGGATATACCTATAGGATATTCTTATAGGATATGCCTATAGGATATACTACATGATATGCTTAGAGGATAAGGGTCACTATTTTTAGCTCATGACCAGATTAGACTCATGACCAGATTAGCTTGGAGTTGTGAGTATAAAAGCTCCGACTTAATTGTTGTACAATTAGTTACTATCAACACCAATCTTTTTACGATTAATCTTGTCTTGTCTTGTTCCTTGCCTCCTGCTCTTGTCTTGTTTCTGGTTCCTAATTCTTATCCTACTCCCTATATTGTTCCTGTCCTGCTTCTGAGTCAAGCTTCCTTGTTCTTGAAATCTTACTCGCTTCTTTGTTCCTAGATCATGGCTTGACAACTATGATATTAATGATTTCTTAGTGTAAATTTCATATGTGTAATTTCAATTTAATATCATTTAATATTGTTCCTCCTAACAAATAATATATTGCATAAAGTGTTTGTAAAAACTCTTGTACATTATTTGTATATAAAATATATAATTTGATATCTTCATTAAATTCAAAGTTAAAAGAGTTTAATATCTTTATTAAATTTGAACTTAAAAGAATATATTTTATGTATAATGAATTGTTACTTTTTATTAAATTAATTAAAACTTTTACACTTGTGGTCATTGTCTTTGTTGTGGATAATACTTATATATACATAAATAATAAACACAAACAAATTTACACATACCATAACAATTCACAAGTACATGCTCCCCACTTCATATCCATGTTAAAGTAATAATAATAATATCTACTTTTATAATTAATAAGGACAAAGCAATAAATTAACTCATAAAGTATTTTAATTTACATATTTTAAAAAACTTGTATCAAAGACTATGAACGTTTATAAATTTAAAACATAAATATAAATATCAAAAAGCCACTTTGTATTCTTTTGAATCTTTGTACTAACAAAATATTTATAAGAATCACATTAGTGAAAAGTTACCACTTAAAAAATTACATTAATAAAAGAATTATTTCCTAGGCTAAAAGAAAATCCAAAGTACAAAATATTGGTTTAGGCTTATAATAAGGTTTATTTTAATATTAAAGTTAAATAACTTAAGAAAAAACAATTCTGAATATAAAAGGTAGTAATTGTTAAACATTAAAAACCTCGATTCTCTCTTGAAACAAATATATCTTATTGTATATATATATATATATATATATATGCACTACAAGTTAATTAACACAACCTTAAGAAAACACAACTTAATGTTACAAGGTTATAATCATAAACACAATAATAATCTATAAATATATGTTTTTAAAATTTATATTAATGTACTTATAAAGTTTTAAATAAAATTTCATTATTAATAAAGGTTTGAAATACAACAATATTCATGGCCTAAAACAAAAAAGTAATTTTTCTTTACAGTATAAATTGACTCATAAGGTATTTAATTTACATGTTTACAAAGTTTATTTCAAAACTTTTGAGTGCCTACATATTTAAAAAATAAATATAAGTATTAAAACTTCAAACAAGACTTTGTTTTTTAATATTAACAAAGTAATAATCATTTTTCATATATATTATGGAGAATTGCCATTTACAAGAATCATACTATAAAATATTTATGTCATGAAATAAAGAAAAATTTTAAACTTTAACTCACACTTGTGATAATGTTAATATTTTGCCTCATGAACGTCAATATTAAATAATTAATGAATTCATAATCATACGTATATTTTGACCTACTCTTAATTATAATTTTTAATCCTTATATTTATTACTTAGTGAATTAATAATTTTCTTTTATCTTATATAATGAGAATGTTTTTAATATTTTATCTTCTTATTATAACTTTTATTCATGCATCCTATTTTATAATCCTAATAAACACAACATTTTCCTAATGAATTAATAAATATTTTGACTTATTCTTAATTTTATTTATGCATATATTTTAACTTATTTTTAATTATGATTTTAATTCATATATCTTATTATCCATTTGCGTAAATTAATATATATTTTGATATACATTTTATGATTTGATTAATGTATTTTATTCATTACCTAACGATAATAATAAAGATCTATTATTTATTATGAGCAAAGTAGCCCACTAGATTTATTATAAGAAAGTATCACTTAAAAACCTTTTGGTGAGAGAAAAATCATACTTAATAATAATTTAAATTTTAAATTATACTTATGTTTTTGTTTACTATAATTTTTTATCATCATGACTTACTTTCAAATTATGCATATTAAAAAATTGAACTATATTGATGTTTTTTACTTTTATTATAATCTCCTCTTGTTACTAATCATGCATTTGATTTTATTTACTCTTAATTATAATTTATGCATAACTTATTATACTTTTATATTGTGACTCATATAACGATGTATTCTACATTTATATAATAATATAACGAGGATGTATCCTACTAATGAGGATGTTTTAATGTTTTATTTTTATTATGACTTTTAATTTTTAATCTTAAGGGACAAATTTGAATTAAAATCTTACAATCCTTAAAGATTCTTATTATATTTTTTAAATTAATTAACCAGAATGATAATTAATTAATTAAACATTTGTTTTCACTATACTTAACCCATATTTTATTTTATTAACATTATATTAGATCCAACCAATTATACTTTATTATATGAAAATATTAACGTAAATTTATATAGGATTTATATTCTCGTACCAAGGCATCATTAGCCTTATATCACATTGAAATTCACATCACATGTAATATTAAAATGTGACTACATTAACATTTTCACGTATTATATTTAATACACGTCGCATTCTACATGTGATAACAGGTGTATATTAAGATAAAACTAAGTCATGTACCATTATCTTTTTCAAGTTTTAATGATATATGTGATTTTAAATATGTTATATATACATAAATTTTAATTAAGAAATAATAGTCATATGAGATTACAATATGCTAATAATAATTTAATTTAAAACTATTTTACATATTTATGAATATATTTAGCATACATATAAAACATAGAGCTTTCAGTGAACCTATTTTTTTACTATTGTATTTTTAAAATAAAATTAAAGCTGAAATAAAATTTATGTCACTCATCTTTAACATATATTTCATTATCAGTCTTTAGAGTATATTTGTTTTATATTTATCAATTTTAAGGCTGAATTAAAATTGAATTAAATATATTTTCAAGATATACTATTCTTAAGATATCTTCAGTGTTAATATTTAAACTCTTAATAAAATGTTTTATTTTCTATGATTTAAATTTTTAAAGTTTAAAAGTTGAACATTTGATTAATTAACTTAAATGAAATGAATTAATTTAGGCAGTCAATTAATTTAAAAATTTAAAAGGAATTTTCATAATATTAATAGTAATCATTTAAACCAGCTTAAACTTTTCCAGCATAAACCAATTTTTGGTCTAAACTAAAACACACACATTTTAATAATTGTTTATATATATATATGGAGTTATTATACGGTTTCCAGCTCAACAAGTACATCAACAAGCTTACTTTCGTCACGCTGAACTCTAAGTGTAACTATCTCTCCTATTTCATACTCGTCCAGTACCTTCTTTAGCTCGGCTGAACTTTTAACCTGTATAATATTATTAATAAAATATTAAAATATTAATAGTAAAACGTAAATATAATATACATTACTTATATATATATATATATATATAGACTTACAAGTATATTATTACTGCAAGTATTTATCTCCAATAGAATATTGCCTGTTAACCCACGCCTTGTGGACACAAGCCCAGCTTTTGCAGCATTACTTAATTTTGAAACCTGAAATAATTTATTAATAATAATCATAATAAGTTTTATACGTATGTGTAAGATCTAAATTAATATTATGAATACTCTAAATAGTTTAATAAATAATTTATCAATACATACGGAAAGCACTAATGCGCCCCTTTTCACATTAAGTTGCCTTGCAACAAGATCAGGTGCTAACTGTATGTTTAAACCTGCATGTATTATCTGCATATAGAACAGTTAATTTAATATGAATAAATTTAAACTAATTAAACCAGTTACATACCTTTCCGAACTTAATTAGTTGAGGAACAACCTTAGCAACTGCATCCACTGGAATAGCAAAACCAACTCCAGCTGACGTGCCTACAATTATTAAAATTAATTAGATTAAGAACTTTAATATAATAGATATTGTATAAGAAGTATTATGTATTTAAATTAAATATATACATATATATACCTGTTCTAGTGAATATTGCTGCATTTATCTATAAAGCTTTCCCTTTGAATCCAGCAACGGACCACCACTGTATATACACAAAAGAAAATACACATGTAAGCACAAAACTCAGTAATGTATAAATAAGTATAATACTTATTTATCTGTATAAATTTATAAACAGGAATTTTATAGATAGATAGAGAGAGAGAGAGAGAGTTCCGTTATGACGATTCTAAGTACACATATAGTTACAGAAAAACATGCAGGAAATACTTAAACTAATTATATCTTAATGAAATATTAAATCATTAATTAAATACCTATTGCCCGGGTTTATTGCAGCATCTGTTTGTATGCCTCCACCAATAATCACACCTGTTTGACTGTTAATATCCCGATTAAGTCCACTAACCACGCCTACAGTAAGTGTATGGTCAAACCCAAACGGGTTGCCAATGGCTAAACAACGTTGACCAACTTTTAAATTAGATGATTTCCCCAAAGTAATTGGTCGAAGAATATTCTCAGGAGCATCAACCTGTACAACATGACATGTATGATACGTACGTGTGTGTATGTGTGTTATATGTGTGTGTGTGCGCGCGCGCGTCTGTGTCTGCTTATCTGTCTGTCTCTGTCTACACTTTCTGTTTACCTTTAAAACAGCAAGATCATTTGTTTTGTCTGCACCAACTAAAGTTGCTTGGAATGTTTTCTGTATGCTGCAGTGACACAAACCAATTAACACAGAACGCATATAGATATATGGATGTATCTCTCTCTCTCTCTCTCTATATATATATATATATTGAGAGAGAGAGAGATGTGTCTATATATAACTATACCTGTCCTCCACAACAAGTGAGACACGAGCAACTGGCTTTCCATTGCCAGGTCCCTTTGCTAAAGCACTTCCAATGACTGTAATAAGCATGAATAGTATAATATATTATTATAAGCACTATATACTTACCATGGTAATTTGTGACAATATGGCCTTTTTTGTCCCAGACAATCCCTGTTCCATTCCCTTCAGGAACCTACATATATAATAATGTAATTTATATTATGATATAATATCAAAAACTACTATTAGCATAGTAAATATGTATAATATCTTGTGTGTATGTGTGTGTGTGTATCGGTGTGTGTGTATAGAGAGAGAGAGAGAACCTCAACGGCTCCTGTTAAGTTGAGTTCAGGTCTAAGTGTTGCATCAAACACGTTAGCAACGGAGAACGTGTTCTCTTCAAAGAGCTCCACTATACGTTCCTAACGGCCTGCCAAACAACTAAATTAAACTGCTCACAGAAATATACTAGCAATATTTATATCTGTTTGTGTGTAGTCACACACACACAAACAACTTCACCTCATTAGGAGGAAGTTCACCACGAGGTGCAACGGGTGGTGTGACTTCTTGCAGTGTCACTGTTGTGTCTCCCAAGGCAATTGCTAAAAATATACAGAATAATTAAATGCGTACACACACACACACATATCTATCTAATATATATATAGACAGATAGAGAGAGAGAGAGATATTTATTTGTGTGTATATGTATGGTATAGCATATTTTCCATCTTGTACAGGAGATTATTATACATATCTACACACACATCTTTTATGTATTTATATATAATAATGCATACAAATTGAATTTGTACCTGAATTTGTAGGCAATGAAAAGCCCAAAACCAGAATCCCAGCACCGAATATACGCCTACATACAGTAGTTGTACGCCTTTGAGTTTGCCATGGATCTCCTACACTACATCTTACACGCAAATGCACGGCCATGGTATCCTTGCGGATAACGTGTATTCGCGGATAATATACTTATATTTAAATGCTTCATATCTAAATTGGTTTAAATATATTATGCGTTAAATTAAAATATTAATGTAATTATGTACTGTATATATAGCAATGATTAAAGGTTTAGATATTGAAAGTTGCGCAATATACTTATTTTCCTTCAAAAATTCAGCTTGACTGTAAAAATACATTTTAGTTTATTCTTATGGTATATTTTAGAATATAAAATAATCTTACAGTATAATTTCTAACAATTGAAACATAAACTAAGACAATTAAATTTCAGATAAACCAATATTTAATATTTAATATTAGAAAAGGTAAATTTGCTCATTTTTAAAAAAAGTAGAACAACGCGTCGTCGGAATGAATTAAGATATATTAAAAACAACTTTTAAATCACCAAAATTAATTAAAATAAATTATAGATAGATGTGTTGAGGTTAAGTATGAACGGAATATTAAATCTTAATCATAAAATGAAAAAACAACTAAATAAAAAAGGATACAATAAAAATCAATTTTTTGTTCATAATTAATGTAATAAAATATAAAAAGTATAAATTTAACAACTACAAAAATATAATTTAAATATAAAATAAGAAAAGCACTTGTATACCTTTTTTATACTATATTATTATAAAGTTAAATTTAAATAAAATGAATCTAATTTGAATAATATACTAGTTTAAAATTTAAATGAATTTTTAATATGTTATATATTCGGTTATTATCTTATAAATTGAATATTAAATTTTTTTCATTATTATAATAAATTTAACATAAATTTAAATGTATAAATAAAAATTTAAAATGTGTGATTTTGCACTTATATGAATTAATTAACACATTGAATCTTTATATTATTACATACACACACATTTCTCACATTGTAAAACTTAATTATCTTAAATATTTAGTATATTTATCTGATTAATCTCTTTTTAAAGTGTAAATTAATAATAATTAAATTAATGCTTAGGTGGCATGCTGCTTATCCGTCATTTGACACATTGCCCTGACGTATTGCATCGTCTCTATGGCAGGGAAAACTTTAACTGGCCCTTAAAAAAAAAACTAATTGCCATATTCATAATAATTCGATTAATATAAATAATTTAAACCACCCACAAATATTTTCTATTTTGTCATTCACCGTTAATTAATTAATATAAAATGACAGTCCCATTTGTAAATCAAACACCTATAAATAAATAAATAAATAAAATAATGCAGGGTCCAATAATATTATTTTAAATAAGTTTTACTGTATATACATAAAGATAACAAGTTGTTATATAGAATATCTATAATTTAAATATACACACATATGGCTCTATTATAATTAGAGCTCTAAAGTACGGTTTATTACGGAAGTATGAAGTCTTACAGAACTATACATTATAAGTTTACATACGAATTAATAATTACATTGTATTTACAAATTCATGGTCTTTTATATACTTTTTGAAATTTTATGTACTAATTAAATAGTTAAATTCAGTCAAGTAAAAATATTTGCGCCTCGTGGAAAGGAAGAGCGATTAATATTTATGTTAATCAATCGACTAATCCTATGCAGCCGCTATTATTTTAGTTTCTGGTATATTTATTAAGTTTGAGTAATTTTAACAGTTTAACAGTGCTAGGGCAATGCCCTAATTAAGGTGCTACATTTTTTTTGCCTAGTTTTAACCTCTGCATCATGACATGATGTAATACGTTTGAGACTTACGTGTCAAATGTGTTTTACTATTTTAATTAATAATAATTTTATAATGTAAAAGAGAGATTAGCCAGATAAATATATTAATAATATAATTAAGGTAAATTAAGCATACATAAATGTGGAAAATGTGTGTACATGCATGTGTATGTATATATGTCTATGGCATACATTATGCAAAATCACACATTTATTTTGTATTTATATATTTATATTTAATTAAATTAATTTTAACTTTAATTTAATATTAAAAATGTTTGAGTACTCAATTTATAAAATATGAGATGCCACTGTAACCAAATATATAGCATATTAAAAATTATTTTAAATTTTATATTTAGTATATTATTCAGATTATTTTTATGTAGATTCATTTTATTTAAATTTAACATTATAATAATATAATATAAAAAGCTATACAAGTTAAGCAGCTTAAGCTCCTTGCTCTCTTATTTACATTTATATTATATGTTTTCAGTTTTTAAATTTTTTTAATACTTTGAAATTTTTCTATGAATATAAAATTTCTTTTTATTGTATAAAAATTAAATTAATTTTATATTAATTTAAAATTTTTCATTAATTAAAAATGAAAAAATAAAACAATAGAAAATACCCTTGAAACTTTGGCTACAATGGTAAACACGAGTAACTTAAGAAAAAAGTTATTAAAATGTAAAAATATCATAAAGTATATTAAACTAATACAAATTTAAAATAATTTAAGATATGCAGTGACATTTCTATTTTATAAGTTGAGTTTTAATAGTAATTAAATTTAAAACACATTTATTTGTTTGAGCAGATTAAAAAAAAATAATGTGTGGTTTGGTTTTACATGAAATAATTAACATATTAAATGTCTGCCATAATACATACATACGCACACATATGTATGTACACACATTTTTACATTTGATAATATATCTTTAAATATTAGTATATATAGTTTTTATATCAAATTTCTTAAATAAAATTTAAGCCGTCTTAATTATATAGATCCTTAATATATATATTTCATCTTAAACAGAAAATATTACTAGGCATTAGACTCTAAGCATGAATATTTTAAGAAACATAAAAATCACTAAGATATTTCACATTATTATATTTCTTAAGGTATGAGGTTTTTACTTACATGTTTATTTCATAAATATTATTATGATGCAATATATGTTAAGAATATAATTAATTTATAGAATAAAAAAATAAAATTAAGAGTGAACAATGATGTAATATGATGAAATGGATAATTCAAAATCTATTTTAACCATACATTTCATTTTTTAAAAAGAACAAGTTTCTAGTACGGACCCATAGTTTATAATATGATTTATAAAAGCTATACAAAGTGTATATATACCTGCATACAAACAAGAACAAACATATAAATTATACATTATTCTTTATAGTCATAGTTTGTTAAAACTTACTACAAACATTCAAAAAATGTTTTCTTTTCTTGAAAAATGTTCGAATTATATAGTACATTAATTATATATTTTTTATATAATCAATACGGGTTGTACACAATTTATAATTGCTCGTGTTTTGCACATTTCAAATGGTTACAGACAAAGTTACAGTTCCCACGGAATCTTGAGAATAAGACGAGTATATTCGTCGTTTTCTTCCTTGTCAAACTTGCAAGAAATATGTTTGAAATGAAAACAAACTGCGCTACAAAGCAATAGTTTATCTGAAGATTGAAAAATGATTCATCTATGTTGGTAAAATGCACCCAAATGTCTTCAGCATGTTGCAAGCTTTTGATGACGACCACCATTCTGCTTGTGCTTCTCCTCTTTGCTGCAGTTGCAAATGCGACTGCACGCAAGACTGCAGTTGTTGTAAATCCCAAAGGTAAATTAGATTGTATTAATTGTTAATTAATTATTATTCACAATTTGTCTTTCAGATTGCTTTGATTGCTGCTTCCCTTCTGGTAAATGCACTCGCTGCTGCTCTGGAGGTTTTTAATTAAGTCCTAAATATAAGTAAGATTTCGAAAGTTTGTTTTCGTTCGTAAGAATCGGTTTAAATGTATTAGTTCAGTTGATTGTGAATTAAATTAAATAATTTATATAAATGATTGCAAGTAAATCAAGGTATATTCTTTATGCATATACGATGTAAACTTCGCATACATATTTTTATTATTTTAACAAGCTAGAATCTATGCATACACCTGCATGTATATACATTTTAACCTTTATAACAGACATATATTCATATATAACGATTGTGTTCAATTTGCAACAACTGTGTAGGAAACCCAAATTGGTGACTTCTTTAGTTTGTATACGATATGGTTCATGGTATATGTCTGTGATATGTATCTCGTGTGTGTGTGTGTGTGTGTGTGAGAGAGAGAGAGAGAGAGAGAATATAATATATATAAACAGGTTGGTGGAGATACTTTGATAGTGTTATATGTAGATCATAGAATAATGTAGTGGTAATGAATATAAACCTTACAATGTACATATATATATATATATACATCTACACACGTAAGTCTCTAAGATACGTGTGTGTCTGTGTCAGGGTTTGGCGTTCCGTGTTCTCGGACATCAAAATATTTTAATTAATTTTTTAAATATTATTTAAATAAATCATCCATGTAGAATTTAATTAAAAAATATTTTAAAAAACACAAAATATTCTCAATTAAAATTTTTTAACTAAAATATTTTAATGTTCCGGACTTCAAAAAACATGGACCGTCAAACTCTGTCTGTGTGCCTTTAAATTTATTGAATTACTTCAAAGCCTTTCTATTTAAATAATTAAATATGAGTTCCACGTTTGGACCACCAGTTTCAATTTAATTTTAAAAGGGTTTTAATTTATACAGGTTTAATTTAGTATGGGTTATACTGTATATATATATATATATATATATATATGTGTGTGTGTGTGTGTGTGTGTGTGTGTGTGTGTGTATGTGTGTGATAAATATAAATAGTTATGCACCAAATACATATGTACGTATAAAGAAGATAAATTAAATAAGCTTCAACAAATCTGATCTTCAACAAATCTTATTATGAATTCCATATAACTGTTAATCTATATCAAAAGTTAATTGTAAATCTCGTACTGATATATTTTAAAATTTTAACTCTAATAATTTTAACTCTAGATCTTCTAGTTGATATTTTAAAACTTCATATTATAATATCAATATCAATATAAACAGTTTTCAAAATTTTACTTACTAAAAACACGTATATGTATGTGTCAAAATTGGTTTAGCTACTTAGAGAAATTTCAGTTACAACAAGAATTTAGTGAACCTAGAAACATACAAGTCCCATTTGTGTATATATATATATATATATAACGAACTGCTTATTAATCTGAACATATTTGATGCTCTAAAACGACCTTTTGGGAAAACAATTTTCATCTATTATAGATAGTCCTTGCGTTGAGATTTAATTTGTTTGGATTTAATAATTTCAATATTTCTATCAAACAATTGTATATTACTTATTATTAAGCTTTGGTGGTTATATTTAACAAAAGATATGCATGTTATTTAATGCATAATCAGATATATCATTTGGTTGTGTGGTTTTGAAGTGTGAATACCGAGTTAATAGCATCATTAATGTGAACGGCATCGGAGTGCGCATTTACAGGGAACAGTTTCGTTTCATGAAATTCCATGTTCCTGCTCTCTTCTCTCTCTATATATATGTGTGTGTGTGTGTGCGTGTGTGTGTGTGAGAATGAATGAGAGAGATACCACGTTCTCATAGTTACTTTGGAAATATTTCAAATTAATATCAGTAAGTCAACATGTCCGAGTGGTCAAGGAGATAGACTTGAAATCTATTGGGCGTTGCCCGCGTAGGTTCGAACCCTGCTGTTGACGACAATAATTTAGATGTGCTTTGCGCGCGTAGGTTCGAACCCTGCTGTTGACGACAATAATTTAGATGTGTATATATTTTTATATTTGTATCTGATGTGTATGCACTTAAACTATTAAATATAAGAGTTTGCTTATAGATCCATATTATATTTGTATCTGATGTGTATGCACTTAAACTATTAAATATAAGAGTTTGCTTATAGATCCATAATCTGGTTAATTTAGTTGTGTGTGTTGTGTGTTGAGCTATGTATTAAATATACCTTTTCTCGAGTAAATGCTATATATATATATAAAAGGAGACACAAACAGACCCACAAACTTCTTTGCAATGAACACATATCTTTTATTATATATTATTATTAGAAACATTATAGATACATGTGTGCAGACATGTAGAGGAGAACGCTTTTGCACTGGATGGCGCGCGTGAGCGTGTGTGTGTGAGAGAGAATTCATAAGGGTAATATAAATTAGTTATAAAAATATTTGATTGTTTAATTGTTTATTATAGTTATGCATGGAGCTCCATAAGTGTGTGTGTGTCTTCTATATATTACAAATGTAATTTGCTTGTGAATAATAGAAGTTTAAATAAATAACTCATCTCATATATAACAGTTTGTAACAGTTGATTTTTTAAAAAAAAAATTCATATTAGAATATCAATATTAATATAACAATATAGTTATAAATTTAAGCTGTAAGATTTCTTTCTAAAAGGTTTACTTACAAAAGTTTTATACAAATAACATGCAAACTTAAAATAGAAACACGAACACTTACACAAATATGTATGTATACGTCTAATTTATATACACATGTATGGTATACACACTTGTCAGTTAAAAAAAAAAAGCATGAATGTATATTTTAACAATTATATCATATGCATTAAATTCAAAATTTATTTGTATATTACATAAATATATATTGTTTAAATAGAAATAAATTGAATTGACTACAAACAAAGTTCAACATTTTAAGGTTGTCATTATTATATAAGTTACAAACATAATCTGGTGATTTTAAAATTCTTTTACACTCTTAATTTATTCATTTAATTAGTTTAAGTCGATGTGATTGTGTTTCCGTGTGATATCTACTTTGAGGCAATTCAAATATTGAAGGCTTGAGCAAAATAAACTTTTAAAAACCTCACACGTATACATATGTATATATAGAATAAGGGTTCTCTTTAGTATATAACGTATTTATGTAATTAATATTATATAAAGAAATAAAGTGTCTATATATATGTGTGTGTGTCTATATATATAAACTGTGTATATATATATAAAGTGGATATATATTCATTTTAAAAATTGTTTTCATGTGATATGAACAGTTGACCGTGAAGGACTGATTTCATTGTAATATACAAAAGATTTAAAAGTTTTTTTTCAGATTACATCAATATGAAATTATAAATTTAATATATTTCAACAGTAGTTTCCTTAATAAGTGGAAATGTTACAGGGATGCAATTGCACATACATGCAATGCGACCTTAATACAGCTAAACACACATAATTTATCTATATCTATAGACACTCTGGAACTATATAGTATATACACATTTTAACTATAAACAGTCGTACTTAACTATATACGCTCTAATGGGTATATAATGATATGAAAAAATGAATCACTTATGATAAGGAAAGAATGAGTCAGAATGTATTCATCACTTATGAAATGTCTCGACAGTGCTGGATGAAAGGCAATCAAAAAGTATTAATTTATTGTTGATGTATGACAATATCATATCATATATAGCCATAAATATTAATATCTAATTGCATAATCAACACACACACACATATAATATAACGTTAGTTATAAACGTAAATAATGACAATTATTATTATTATTTAAATTTAAAAGTATGAAATGCAATTTTGAAGATCTATGTAATTAAAAGGTTTGTTTCATTTCTGGTTGTTAACATTTCAATGTTATAACGAATTTTTAAGTGATTGAAAATATAATAATAATTGATTCCTTTTACAAAGTAGATTGGAAAATATTAACATACGAGTACGACTTTTTATTATAATTTAAACGAATAGTCACAAAGTTATGCGCGGATATTCTTTGGACATAATGTTTTCCGACGCAACTCCATATGTAATTCGCTGCTACCTCGTATTTGGCTTAATTTGTATGCAAATAATACGTCATAGACTCTGGTTTATATATGCATGTATGCATAAGCACAAGATATCTATATTTATATCTATATCTACCTATCTATTTATTTATTTATATTTACACATAGTATTTGTTTTGAATGTACTTTACTACACGTATCCATGCAATATATTTAAACATATGTGTGTGCTAAAATGGAACTACTCTTCTAAGAGCAATGTAACTTAAAGTATGTTGTATTTATACTTTTACAAATAATAACATTTATGTATGTATGTATGTATGTGTGTGTGTGTGTGTGCGTGTGTATATATAAACAATGATACAGTCATCTATATATACATTAGTATATATATAAATATTCAAAAAATAAATGGATTACTATACTCTTGTGTATTATACATAAACACGCGCGCGTACACACACCATAGATAAATACATTACACATGTATTTTAGCTCCCAGACGTTAAACTGATGCTATTTATACATAAAAAAAATTTGTTGATGTACTTGTTAAGTATGGATTAACTCTTTTTGTAAATAATAATCTACTGCTATTTGAAAATGTATGTGTACATACATACATGCTATACTATCATGTTAAAGTATGTACGGAGGAGAATTCTGTTTATCATCTACAAACATGTTATATTAGATAAAAGATTGAGATAGTGAATTTGTTAACATAATATGTATTAGAAAAGTTTTAAGAAGGCTTTAACAAGTTTTTCTTAGATATTTTAAATACATTTAATTGAAAATTTGTTTTGGATAAATATACTTAGATACACTGTTCAGTACTTTTATAACGATTTATTTTTATAGATTATAAAAATGTGCACTTTTATATAGTAATTTAATGCTTTACCAATCCTTCGTTTTATTTTTTTAATATTATTGTAATTTTCAACACAAGTTCAACTCTCTCTCTCACACACACACGCACACACACTGAGGAAACACGATATTATGCGGCTGGATAACACAGATGATACCCAGACACACACATATACATATCATCGTAATAACAGTGTTAATTAACGTAAGTAAAGATGAAGTACGTAAGTATTTTACACTACATAAGTTCACTTTTAATTATTAAGTTAATTTGATAATTATTATGTTATTTATATATTGAGTTTTGATTAGAAAATTGAACTGTTTATTATAAATTATTTATATGAATAAATAATTTTAAACTTAATTATATAAACCTTAAAACTTAAAATCTAAACTTTCTTTTAACTAATTCAGATTTGCAACGTAAACGCAATGCAAGCTTAATGAAGCTTCATACACGCATAGAGGTATATGTGTGTGTATGTGGTTGTGTGTGTGACCAATCTAATAAGTAAAATAGCCTTTTCAAAGCAGATTTCACACGATACATATGATTTGATTACTGGTCCTTCACTGTTGATAGGTTATCTTTGCTAGGCTATGAGTTAAATAACATGTACAACCAGAAGCGCAAGATATATATATATATATATAACGGTTCTATCATTGATACTTTATTTATGTTAATATGTTACAAGTTTTTAAGCACAAGTATCATTCAGGAAAGACTCTTATCTCGCATAAGAATAAATACTCATTCTATATTAACATTATACTTAATATAAAAAAAAATTTTAATATTTCTATGGAGGATCGAATTTCAGACCTTCAGTTTACAAGACTGACGCTCTACCACTGAGCTATAAAGGCTTACTACACTAATTAATAATTATTACATTGTATATTATAATAGACAGACGTTATAATTAATATTTGCTTTTCATATTAGTATCCTAATATAATCTTTTGAAAACCAAACTCAAGTCTTAAATTTCCCTGTATATGTGCAATTGTGTGCAGACGTGTACAGAAGCACGCTTTTAGCATGGCTCGACTACAAGATTTATAATTAAAAAACACTAATAAAGATTATCGTGTATGGAAGGATTATTTGATTGAACGATTCCATAAAAGAATTTCTTAATTAAACTTTTATTATTCACGAACATATTACATACATGTATGTATGTATTTGCTGCATAATTATTTTTTATTTATCATATATATATATATATATATGTGTGTGTGTGTGTGTGGTGTGTGTGTGTGTGTGTTTATACATATACGTATCTATCTATCTATCTATAATAGGTTAATAAATGTTTTTGTTGTTATGGACTAATTTATAAGACGTACTCTAAAAAAATATTACTTAGTAGATCATCCATTTAAGAATATCTATAACAATGTAAAAACATAATATGGATATATACATACACTTTGTTTATATATTTTGAATAATCGAGAGTTACAATATATTAATATCATATTTTAATCTCTCTCTCTCCACACACACACCATATAGACATGATATTTTAAAAGTTTATATTAGAATATTTATATAAATATAAACAATGTATTTTAGCATGTAAGATTTCTTTTTAAAAGTTTTAAAGTTTTCCAGGAATACACATGTAAACTTAATAAAGCTAGAAAAACGCACATAAACACATCTGTATGTATAAGTGAGTATAGTGTATGATGTGTAAGTTTACAGACAACAGAAACTTAATGAACCTAGAAATATATACGTACGTATGAGCCGCCTTAATTAATTTAGTTACTATCAGAAGTTTTACGAGGAATGGAGTTGCGACACAAGTGCAATTCAAAGCTTTAATGAAGCTAGAACTACACGCAACTACACCATATACACATACATGTATGTGTGTATGTAATGTATATAAATAACCGGAACAAAAATGTTAAAAAAACGACATTATTTTTTATTAATTTGATTAAAATAGTCTTCAGATAATTCATATAAAATATGTTATTTTAATGAAAAACGTAAGAAGATTTGAAATATATACACACACATATATGGTATATACACTTATAAGCTATAAGAAAATCTAACAACACAAGAATGCATATTTTAACAAGTATATCAAATACATTTAATTCAACTTTATCTACATTATATATAAAAAAATAAAATTAAATGAAAATAAACTAATGTTTAAGACTTTTGACTACAAACAAAAACTCAAAATTTTTAAGGTTGTCGATATGTAGTTTTTGTATATAATTACAAACATAATTTGGTCTTGTGTGGGAGAGAGAATTGCTGAAATTTATAAATACAGCATATCTGCTCTTGCTATAACTTATCTATAATTATTAATGTGATATATATATATATATATATATATATATAATATCTTCTCACGCATCCGTGTCAGTATAGTGAACAAGCAACGGCTTTTTTATAGCAAGTGAATATATTTTTATAAAAACATTTACATTACTTTTTTTCATGAGAATATGAAAACGGGCTTTGAAGTTTGGTGCTTTGATTGTTATATACAAATAATTTAAAGGTTATTTTAGAAAACATAGAAAAATTTAAATCACATATATCTATAAAAATAACTCAATGCTTTGAGATGTGTTTTCTTTTAATTAGCTTGTTAATAAGCAGAAGTTTTACAGGGAGACATGCAATGCACACACACACGCACACACACATTATATCCAATAGAGTTTATAGAGTTAAGCGTGACTTGTGTGTCAAATTTTTTTGACAAACGTGTGTTCATTTTGTAATCATTAAAATGAAATGGATAATATTTTCTTTTATAAAAATACATAGTTATTTTTCATAAAAGTTCTCATATAAATTTAATATGTTTACATGTTTTAATTTTAAAAATTTATTTGATTGGTGCACAACGAATACGATACACCCACCTGCTGAAAACATGTGTGTGTTTTAAAGCTTGATTAAGCATATACATAAGTTGCATTCATATCAGATATCTGCATAGTTATGTGTCTATATACATATACTAATGTAAGTGATTATTAAAATACATAAACCACATAAGTATATTATACTATGTTTGTTGTCTGTGCATACACTGTTGCACACGTATATACATATTTCGTTAGTAAACTTTCGTAACTTGAAGTATATACCATGTTTATGATTTTATATATAATAACATATTATATATAAATATTGTGTATAATGATATAGTTATTATACAGTCATCTATAGTATATATGTAAATATTTTTAAAAATAAATAGATTCATGTATATAGTACATATACTATACTCTTGTATATTATACATAAAATATAGTGCACTTGTATTTCCGCTCCCAGACGTTAAATAGATGCTATTTATATATATAAAACGTGTTGATGTACCTGTTAAGTATGCATATGTATAATGTAAATTAGAAGTGGCTTAATAATAAGTGAATATAAATAGTGTTTTAGATATATTAGATAGATTTAATTGAAAAACTAGTTTATATAAAAATTAAAATCTTTCAAATGAAAATAAATACAGATCTAGCAGAAACATTCATTCTAAATGATTTTTTAAAGATTATCAAAATGTACACTTTTATAAATATCACTTAATGCTTTAAGATACGTTTTTTATTCCTTTTAATTGTTAAGTTTCTCTCTCTTATAACACCCAATTACTTCAAAAAAAACGTAGCACAATATTATGCAGCTGGATTACATTCGGTTGTACATATAGTACATAACGTATGTAGGTTATTTTACATTATAATTAAAAAGTTACTTTTAATTATCAAGTTAAGCTAAAATTATTAAGTTATTTTTTAAATTAAGTTTAACTGGAACTGTTTAGAATAAAATATTTATGTAAATAATTAAACTTAATTTGAAGAAATTATTAGCATATAGTAATATATGAAATATCACTTGTAGAAAATATGATATAATATATATATACAAAAATATTAACAAAATTCAATTGAAAATTAATTTCATCTCAGTTGTTAAACTTTCTAAAAGTTTAACAGTATTATCCTGCAGATTCCTGCTATAATTTTAATTTGGTTTTTAGAACTACATAATATGGAGTTGCAAACAGTTTTTATATTTTAAATTTTCATTTGTTTTTTCTTTGAACTTTTTGAGTGAAACTTCATATAAATGCTCAAATTACACATATGAAATGACACATGTATAACAATGGGCACAGCTGTGTATGTATGTAATGTCTAATTCCTGTTATTTTCTTAACAAGTTAAAGATATATTACTTTAAGAATTTATACAATTTCATATATATAATATATATAATGAGCACACGCACACACATAGGTATTCAAGTGTCTTCTCTATTTTCTTTGCTACATTCTTTGGCCCAAGACCGGCTTCATTAAACATCTTAATCTCTTCTTCTATATTGTAGATAATATTAATTAATTATTTATTAAATGTTTTTAAAAAATGTTAAACTTACTTATCATTAAAGGTTTGCAATCAAGGGGATTTTCCCACATGTTCTGTTGCACGGGATCTATGTTACCAATTAGAGGGGTTTCACACTCAGATATCCATTTGCTTCGTGTAAGTTCAAGTATTCTCACACACACACGCACGCACGGACACACACGCCAAGAAATGCAATATTATGCGGCAGATGATAAACAGACACAATATACATATCATCATAATAACGTGTTGGGTTACATAACGTACATAGCGTTTATGTGGATACTGTACGTACCTAAGTAGTTACATTAAGCATTACAGGTTCACTTTTACAAGTTATTTATTATATTAAGTTTTGATTAGAAAATTTTGGGACTGTTTAGAATAAAAATATTCTTAATTATATGAACCTTTAAACTTAAAGCCACATAATTACAGTATAATTACATTGTATAATAAATAGTTATAAACTAATCTTTCTTTAAACTAATTCAAATTTGCAACGTAAACAAAATATTAATGCAAGCTTATGTGATGATTCATACAAGCATATATGTGTGTATATGGTTGTGTGTGCGACCGATCTATTAAGTAAAATAGCCTTCTTCAAAGCAAATTTCACACGTTATATATTACTTTGGTTACTGGTCGTAGCTTATCTTTGCTAGGTTGTTATTCACAATTATGCCAATCCAATGTATAGATACCATGTAAAATGATATATAAATATCTATTAAATAATATAAATACTATGTTATTTATTAAATAACATAGCACAATAATTAATATGTATATATATATGGTTGTATCATTGATATTTTATTTAAAATATTTTGTACAAGTTTTAAGCCAACAAGTATCGTTCAGAAAAACTCTCTTTCTCTCTCATATATAATAATCGACATAAATACTCATTCTATATTAATATTATACTTATGTATACATTATTGATATATTCATTTTTATTATTTTATTATTAGTTTTACATGTGTGTATACATATTGATTATGCATATATATATAAATTCACATTCCATTGCTGGATTCAAAGGGAAAGCTAAATGCAGCAATATTCATTATTTATATAATACAGCTACATAGTACAATATCTTCTGCATTATATAATTATAATTATATTATATATATATATATATAATCAGTTTTACTGATTATTCATATTGTTGAAGTTGGTTTGCTAGTTATATATTGGCAATTTATATTTTTTAAACGGTACTGTAAAGACAATTAAATTTTTTTTATTCATTTGAATGTCAGGCCCACGGAGTCAGACAAACTAGGTTTATTTTAGAGCTAATTAAGGTGCCATGTCCGTAAATTATATATTGACAATAAAGACGTTTACCTCGCTTTTACCTTCTATGCAATAGTTTAGGGCATATTTTGCAAACGACGTCATTTGTTAGTGATAACCTGGCATGCCACCTAATCATCAGTTTAATTATTATTAATCTTATAATTTAAAAGGAGATTAGCTAGATAAATATACTAATTAATGTATTTAAGATAAATTAAGCTTCATAAGTGTGAGAAAACGTGTGTGTACATGCATGTGTTTGTATATACATCTATGACAAGATTTAATGTGTAAAAATCACATTTTTATTTTTTATTTATATAGTTGTGTTCAAATAACTTTATTTTAATATTAAAAATGTTTCAATACTCAATTTGTAAAATATGAGATGCCACTAATATAAATTTATTTTTTTTAATATATTTTAAGATCATTCATATTCAAATTTAACATTTTAATATTTTTCTTTTAAATTAATTTTATACTTTAAATTTAATTTTATAATTTCTTCTTTATATATTTTAATTAAGTGAAAGGTTAAGCTAACAAAAACTTAATTCGTTTTTGTGTAATAAAAATAATTTTTTATTCATAAATTAATGTGAAAAAATTAGAAATTACAAAAATATTTTAACAATTGAAAAAATTATAATATAAATATAAATAAAAAGTAAGGAGCTTAACTTGTATCGCTTTTTGATATTATAATAGTGCACATGTCCACCGTTGGTGGACTTAATTATTTTATAATAATTATTTAATTTAGTTGTTATTCAAGATCCAGGGTGAAGGGAAACTTGACGAGGCAAGGACGTATTCGATAAGAAGAGTACGGGGTTAAACCCAACGTGGTTAACTACACCTCATTAATAAACTCTTGTGCAATTAGGGAGAGTTAAGCACGCTTTGCTTTTGTTTAACAGGATGTGTGAGGAAGGTGTTAAACCAACTCTATAACTTACTTGATTATTTCCAAGGGGTTGAGAAGGTTGAATATGTTTCATGAGCTTTGTTGAAGTTGAGAAAAGATGGGTGGAATTGATTTCTGGAAAGGGTTAAAGGATAAAGTTCTATGGGGAAAAGTTGATGATATACTATATAGGAGCTTAAATGATACAGCTCTTGTCCAGTGTACGTGCATAACTGTGTGTGTGTGCGGGTGTATTAGTTGAGTCTGGGTAATTTCAATCGTACATGTATATTAATAAGTGTATACCCAAATATATTACACTGTAAAATTGAATGATGTATTGTATAGAGAAAAACCTAGATATACAGTGGGTCTCCCTGTAAAAATATAAAACTGAATGATGTATTGTACAGAGAAACCTGATTATTCCTCTGTCGTGCGACACATGGACACGTGGCACTGACAGAATACGGCAAGAGAATCCCCTAAAAAAAATCTACTATTGGAATCAATGAGAAAATAATTTGTACCTATACTCTTTCTTTTTGCATGTATATATTGTGCAAAACCAATATATATATAGTTGTCTTGTTGTACATTATGAGAATCTATGCATGAGAAATGTATGTGTTAATAAATTATGAGGAGAAAAGTGTGTGAGTGTGTGTTTGTGAAGGATAAAAGTTTTGTGTAGTGTGAAAAAGTGTACGTGTGTGTACATGTTAATGAAATTAATGTATTAAAGAGGAAGTGTGTGTGAGAGAAATCACACATGCATGTGTGCTGCAGTAATTATGTCTCTTAAGAAAAAAGTATTATGTAAGAAAAGATGAGCATGTGTATGTTTTAATAAAAGTCTGAGTATGCGGATTTAACCACAAGGGGTAGTTTGTAAATTAAATACTTGTAACAATTGAGATTCTAAGTCTGTTAATTATATATACATGTTTAAGTAAAATTTCATGTCATTAATTAAAATTTTTTTCTTAATAAAAAATCCACGTGAAATCATATTTAATGCACACAATGCCACGTCATAGGTGGTATAAAAGGGTTAAATGAGTAGGTTTTCTCATACTGGACTTAGGGATTTTGTTCCGTTTGTTTCGGCCGATTGTGATTGTGGAGTGCTTAATATTCGGTAAGCTGTATATTTTAAATTTTATGAAGATTTATAATTTTCTTTTCTTTTTCTATTTGTTTATTTTCATCTTTTTTATATATAAATTGTGTTGAAAATTTACAGTTTTTAATTTTTTTATTGTTTAATATCTTTTTTTTTTGTTTATTTAATGCAAATTATATGTAAAAAATTTTATTTTATGTATTTTTATTAATTCTTTATTTATTTATTTTTTTCTATCTTGTTACAAAGAGTTTTTGATATACGTCTGTTTTATGTAAATACATAAATATATCTAATTAAGCTTCCTTTTTTATAAATACGAGATATTTTGTTATGATTTTATTTATTTATTATTTTAAATTCTTTATTAGTTTAGATTTTATATTTTATTTTGAATGTTTTAAAAACCGTTGTACAGTTCTACCATAGCGTAGAAACATATACAACTACTTCCATTTTGTTTATTATATTGTGTCTACTTACGCCTTTGTTTGTACCAGCATGAGGAACCTGCGGGTGAGAAGACAAAAGGAGGATTATGGATTTGAGGAGTCTAAGTTCTTGCTACTCCCACCTGAGTTACAGTGGGAAATCTTGAGCAAGCTTTCTACGGAGCAGATGGCATGTTCTAGGAGCATATGCAAGTCATGGAAGGATGTCATTGATGCACACAAGGTCTGGTGCTTTGTGGTAATGAATTTGATGGTCTGGAATAGTTCTTGTTGGGCAACTACTCATCTTGGTCTTTATGATATTGCCTCTAACAACTGGTACCAGACAAGGGAGCTTTGGTTTTGTGGCTATGACAACATGGAACTTCTAGCGAGTGATGGTGATTATCTCCTCTTCACTAAGTGGTCCAACAGTTCCAAGATCAATTTCACTGTTGTCAACATACGCACTAGAGAGGATTTCAGGTTGAGGACATCTCCATATAGCAATATATTGGCCGTTCATGTAGTTAGAAAAACTCAACTAGGGATTATATAGTGGTGTGCCTGGTTTCTAACAAGATGAAGAAGAGTGTCAAAGAGATGGACACCATTATTGCCATAGTCTATGACCCTTCTACACAGGAATGGGAGGAGAAGTCTTCCATAGTACACCTCTATCCCAAGGATACGTGCCTTTGTACTACAGCATTTTGGAACAGAAGTATCTGGATGTGTGTTCATGGGCATGCATCTATTCTGCAGTACGATCTGGATAACAATAGCTTTGTTACACACAATGTTGAATAGGTAGGGGCGGATCTCTTGTTGTGTGTGATGATACCTTGTATGTGGTTATGCCAAGACCAATAGGTATAAAGAAGCTTAAACTGGATGGTTCTCAGTTGTTAGACAATGATCCACCAATTCATTCGTTCCGATTCGTCTGGATCAGCTAGAGGCACAGTATTTATCATTGCGGGGAGCATGCAGCGATGGTGTGCGATATATATGGATGAGTTTTGTAACTCATCGCTATCAAGAGTTCTTTCTTAGATATGATGTAGTTCTCAGTACTTGGATCACATTGAAACCGCTGGCCCATGCACTTGGTAGAGCTGGCAGAATTGGTAGAGGTCCATTTATAACATTCTCACGTATTCAAGGTTTTAATATCGGATGGATTGAGAAGAAGGATTTTTAGGAATTGATTTCAAGTTGCTTTTCCAATTATTTTGGTTTGTGTCTAAATAAACTTTTTTAATTTAAGTTCCAAAGTTTACTTGTGTAACAGAGTGATAAGGGGCATTAAGTCTAGAATGTGAACTAGTACGCTGAGAACACTTGCTTATCATTCCCAGTGAATAACATTGTGTGAACTCTCTTACATACTCATTTTGGTGTATATGCAGCCATCGTGATGTTGTAAATAGTGTTTTGATAGTTTTGGAGCTCACTCTCCCTATATCCTTCTCTTATGAAAAAAATTGCTTATATATTTCATTTGAATGAGAATATGACAGGAAAATCCCCTAAATAAAGTTTAATATATTGGAGTCGAGTCTAGTGCTTTCTTATTTTACACATGCTCTCTTGTGTTTGCGTATACATATTGTGCCCAAAATGTGTGTGCATGTGTATGTGCTAATGAAAGTACAAGTGTAAGTGTGTGTAGACTTAACCACAATAAAAATGATGCACGTTGTAACTAAAATGGGCATGATACGTGAAAATGGGAATATAAAATAAATTGCTAATTAATATTTAAGTTTTAATTATTAATTAATTATTTAATTAATATATAATTAAGCTTAAATATTAATTAATTAACAAATTAATCCTTCAATAACCTTACTTATTAAGGAATATTCCTAAAATATCTTAGAATATTCATATTATTTTTCGTTGTAAAAATAGTTTACAATAATAAAAAAATTATTAAACATATTTAAAAATGAAATCATTACATGTTGATTTTTTTATAAATATTTTCTCCTTAACATACAGAGAAATCTCCTCATTTTGTCTAAGTCATTACTCTCTAGATTAATTGAATCATTTTGGTCAATATCTTGATGTCGTTGCCACCACCTAACACTCTCACGAATGTAATTAGAAGTTGCCATCCTTGTTAATACATAAGATGTAATAAGATCAAGTCTGCATAAAGGCTCATTTAAAAAATGACGTTGCTTAAGAATAATATTGAAAAACACCCAGTTGCTTTCCTTCATTTTATAAAATTCAAAATCACGAGAAAGAAAAATATTAGGAAATGTTTGATATAATGAATATTGCTCACAAAATTTTTCGAGATTTTTCTTTCTGAGGCACATATCCAAGTAGTTCACTAGCTCATCCATGGTATTGGTATCATAATATGGGCCGAAAGTGATTGGATGGATATAAGCAATGTTTTGGTTGAGCATAACCTTCTGAGAAGAGTCATTTACCACTAAGATATGTGCGTTCTTCATTATTCTTAATTGATTGATTTCCCTATAAAGCCCAATAAATTTTTCATTCTTAAAGAAGTATGACTTGCTTTCCTTTTTTATATTGTGAAATTCAAGAGGTTTATAACATATTCATTGGTCAAAAATCCAATCTTTACGAATCACCTCTTCTGCAACACTACAATGTTTTTTAAACAAATTCAACAGCGGTGTCAAGTTGTGAATATGCATGCATGACCAAATCCTCACAAGTGCACTCATCTTCTTAAGTTTTTGAAAGAGACAGTCCAACCCTGGATGAAAAATGATATCATATCGAAATTTACCATGACAAGGAATGTAATCTCCTTGTTTGATTTCTTTTTTTCTATCCTCGGGCCTTTGTCGATGAAGCAGAACACCATTGACATCAACAACACAATATGGCCATGAGTAATAGGGGGTAGAGTTACCTCTTAAATGCTTTGCAACTCACTTGTTTGGTCCCTTTCATTTTTATCTGTTGACACTATATTATTGCCTATCCCTTTATCATTTACTTGTACATCATCCTTATAAGATTTAGATATTGCAGGCGCTGAAGAAAGTGATTTAGGAACTGAACACAATAGAAATGGTGATGAAAAAACTAAAGTGGTTCCTATGGTAAGGATGTTTTGAGCTGCATTATTATCCATTTCTTGCATGAACTCTGTCATTCTGACATGTGGCACAAGAAATTTTTGTCAAACCCCTCTCTTACCTCATGGTAATACTGAAAATCCATGTTCTCAACTGTTTCATTACATCTGCAAAATGATAGTTAACTGGCCTTATAATTATTAAGGTATATTATTTACTTTGTTAATGCGTGACCCATGTTTGAACTAAAAGCTTCATTAATCCTTGAGAATTTATTTTTTGTACAGATATAAACGAAATATACAAAAATGACTTATGTTACACTCATTTATAACTATTCGTTATTATAAGAACTCATTCTTCGCTATTACCTTCTGAGTGAGGCGAAGAAGGTTTTAGTCGCTTGGTAGATCGTTCATGATCTTCTGTTTTGTTGATGTTTCCGTGGGTAATGGAGTATGTGAATGTTCTGTACTTCTCGAGATAACTTCCGGTCTAATATTTAATTAAAGATCGTCCTCAGACTCTGACATTGAACCAGATTCGTCTTTAGAATTATCGCACTTCTCGGGAGGGAACTTTCCCAAATACTCATGTATGGGTTTGTTGGGAGTCAGTTGAGAACCTCTTTATCCACTTGTTCAGGTCCTTAACTATGGTCTTATCCTTTTTAATGACAAACACACATGTATCCCAAAGGTAACACTCCTTCAAGATGGATCCCCTAGTGTAGTAGTCAAAAACCCATGCATCACTTGAGGACCCTGATCAAGTTAACAATGCTCCGTGCAGCCTGACTTGTGATATTTGGATAACGTACATTGCCGAATACATCCCTCTCAGCTATCAGTGTATCAGATGGAGGTTCAGGCCCGTTGGAGTGCAAATAGATGCCTGGCCAGTCATTTGAAAATTTGAAATTGTTTGGTGAATTCCTAACAACCAAGTGAACAACCGTATCAATGCACTTGGGACAGCATCGTTCATATAAAATCCTGTCCAACGATGTCTATTCTTCTTGGTGAAAACGAAGGCAAAAGTGTCTATGACATGAGCCAAAATGAAGAAATAAATACCTGAAAACGTAGGTATCAAAAAGAGTGCAAGCATGAATTCAATAATAAATACCTTCTTTGTACATGCTTGCACGGCTAAGTTTCTCCACCAAATCTCTAGTGCCCTATCTGTCGAAGGATTTTTTGACACCCACTGATCCATCATGAACAATTGAAACGGTTTCCTACAAGTAGTAATGTTACCCCATAAAGTCTCCGAATCCGACAATAAACATTTATAGGGGTTATCGTGATTCGTAACATCCTTCTTTATAAGGTTCAACTCGATTCTTCGCTGCTGAAGGACTGCTATAAGAGAAGGCGTCATCGCAATGTTCTTCTTTTTGGCATTGGCATGCAATAGATTCTTGCCCAGATCTTCCGATTGATTCACCCATTGGACAAGCATATCATTGTTTGTCACATGCAAATATTTGCTGACCTCTTCGTATGTTGAGGCCGAGGTCCAACCCAGTTTGTGACAGTGTATTCCCAACTACTCCTTGAAGTGCATGACCTTCTTCAACTCCATTGCCTTGACATGAAAAAGGAGAGGTGGGACTGCTGTTATTAGTATGCAGTTTACCATCAATCACCAAATCAGCCAAGACTTCCATCTCCTCCATCGTTGTTTCATTTAAAGGCTTCAACTATGTGAGCTTGAAATCGTTGTCTACATCATTTGTGGATTGAACAGACTTAGCCTTTGACATCTTACTGGGTTTCTTTGCAGACTTTTCTGAGGGCTCCCTTTCACTTGTCTGCTTCTTCTTCAGTGTTCCTTTTGCAAAAGATTCCATAATCCTCAACCATTTGGCAAAGATTTTATCCTCGGGGCAAGAGATCAACATCATCAAAAAGGATGTTTCATTCCCGCCCACTTGGGCAAAATCAACTGCAGCAATTTCTTCAACTCTTTGAAAAAAAGAGACAGATATTATACTGGCAAGATAAATCCCGCCAAAACAATTTATTTACTTGGTAGTTTGAACATTGTTCTTTCCCTGCAGTAGCTCTTTGTGGTCGTTCAAGAGTTTCCCACACGGATCCTATGTGTTTGAACTTTTCCCATATTTTGCTGTTGTAGTGGTTGGTGTCGGCAACGTCCCATTCCACCGATAACTTATGGTACTGCTCGATTACGAGATTCGGCTTAGCTAAAAACGCCAATCTTTTTGTCAGCTTCTCACGGGTATGCTCGGAAAGTTTTGTTGCCATCATTCCTTTGTTGTGTTCATCGAGAAGTCATTAGGCTACCATTATTATTGTGCTGGCCACTAATGATATAGTACTTGATTGATTTTCTATTCTTGTCTGAATCTTCGTGATTTGTTCTGGTGTTGTCACCCACACTTTATCAGTGCCTTTCTTTCTTTCATAGTATGGGCACAAAACAGCATTATGTGGAACGGTGTAAGAATTGTCATCCTTCATCTTCTCCATGAGCTCAGCTACATGTTCCTGGTTGAGTGGCAAAGTTTGGGTTGATGTTACAATACTTAACCTTACACTCATAAATCCTATCATCCAACATCATTTCTTTGTGGCTTATTACAGCATGGGATGCCATAGGTGCAGCTGACAAAATGACATATGATTTTTCTACGATCCAAATCAACATGTGTGATCCTTGACTGCAGTTGTTCTAATGTTCTCAGCACACTCTTTCAACTTTCAAAAATTCCTAAGCAAATTGAATGTAATTTGTAAAGAACCTGAGACCGAACCACCTTCTCAATCTCCCTTATGATGCCGCTATGTTCTTTTTCAATGTGAAGAGGGATGATTGCTCCACTTGTGGATGTTCTATATTGTGAAGCAATATCTACTGAGAATACACTTACTCAATGAGTATGGAGATCTTTGAAGTAGACATCTAATTGGATCCCCTCTATAGATGGGCTTTTATTGAGTTGAAGAAGAACTCCACTGTCAACATCATTAATGAAAACGTGAACGTCATTATTTACAAGTCGACAAAACCACCCGAGATTAATGTCGTAACTAGCGACCTCTGGATCCGAGAACGTGACATTGGATGAAATAAGCATATGTGTTGAGCATCGTCCAATCTGGGTTCGCAGCCTGCTTTCGAATGCTTGACTAGCAAATTTACTTTTTGATGTGACAGAGGTTAGTTTGACAGCAATCATGGTTGCTCCAATGTGCTTCTCATTTATTTTAAAATATGGCCAAGTTGATTCCAAAATTCCCATGCCCATCTCTTCTTCTCCTCTCGTCTTCAATGTCACCTCAATTCCACATCTGAATACAAAAATGATTAGTTCTTCAAGCACACATTCAAGTATAGCAGATTTTATTATAATTCTTACCCAAAATTTAACGACGACTCCATACTAAGGACTCAATCTTCTTGTTTGATCAAATTGTCCTTCTTCACAATAATACATTATGAATGCAAATCATATAAAATGCACACACATTTGTATAAACCCAAATATACAAAATTAATACACAAATAAATTCACATACACCCCTCTTTGTCTTAGAGAGAAGTGGATGGGATTAACTGTCCAAAGCTCACATTTGTGCTAGTGCAAAAGACTGATAACATTTGGTTTTAGAACCATAAAAAATGTAAGCTTTGAACAATTTCACATAGTTTACTGGCTTTTACTCAAAATATTATGATAAGATGATAAAAGTAAATAAAATGAGATATGCAACTTATATATACTAATACATATATATTCATATGGAAGGTGGGGCGGGATTAATCTCGCCACCCCTTCTATGCCTCCTGAAAGGGTGGGCAGGATTAATCTTGTTACCCTTCTCGATCCCCTGAATGGGTGTGCGGGATTAATCCTGCCACCCTTCTCGATTTCAGAGAGAACTGGTCGGGATTTATTTGGCACATCCATTCAGGGGAAAGAGAAGGGTGGTGGGATTAATCTTGCCCACCATGGAAGGAATGGTAAAATTAATCTCGCCACCTTTCTCAGTCCCCTGAACTGGTGTGCGGTAACCCTTTTTCGTCTCAGACAGAAGTGGTCGGGATTGATTTGGCTCACCAATTCAAGAGACAGAGAAGGGTGGCGGGATTAATCTCACCACCCCTTCCATGCCTGGTGAGCGGGACTAATCCCGCCCAGGACACTCTCATATGGATAATGGTGGTTGGCGGGATTACTCCCGCCACCCCTTCTATGCCTGGTGAAGAGAATTAATTCTTCTACCATTTTCACACCTCCTCGGAGGGACGACGGGATTAATCCTGCCACCAGGCATAGAAGGGTCGGCAGGATTAATCCCGTCGCCCATGGGCTGCACGGAGTGCGACGGGATTAATCTCATCGACCTCTCGTAAATCATGCATGCACACACATATATATAGGCGGCGGGATTAATCCAGTCGCCCTTCACACAGCCCTCCACGCATGTCATGGGCGGCGGGATTAATCCTGCCGCCCTCCATGTAGGCCATGGGTGGCGGGATTAATCTCACCACTCATGACTTGCGTGAAGGGCGGCGGGGCTAACCAAAGAGCAGCAGGATTAATGCCGCCACCATGCATTAATCCCAAATATATATATGCATATGTATATACAAGAATGTGAGAGAGATGAACAAACACACACACACACACATATGTGTGTGTGTGTGTGTGTACACGAGAGTGTGCGTGTGTGCCAAAGATAGAAAAATCAATAAGATTATACAGATAAAACACAAATATATATATTTATATGTATATATAATATATGAATGGATATGTATATCATGTGTGTGTGTGTGCGCTAAATAAATTAAATTATACAGATACACACACATATAAATATGTATATGTATATGTGTGTAGGAGTGTGCATGTGTGTGCTAGAGATAGATAAATCAATAAAATTATACAGATACACACATATATATATATGTATATGTATATATGTATATCATGTGTGTGTACTAAATAAATTTAATTATATAGACACACACACACACACACACACACACATATATATATGTATATATATGTATATGTATATGTATATATAGGAGTGCAGTGTGTGTGCGAGAGATAAAATTAATAAATTAATAAAATTATACAAATACACACACACATAATATATGTATATTTATGTATATAGGTATATATATATGTGTATATGTATATCGTGTGTATGTGTGTGTGAGCAAACAAATAAAAATTATACAGATAAACACACACACACACACACATATATACAAGAGTGTGTGTGTGTGTGCGAGAGATAAAATTAATAAATCAATAAAATTATATAGATACACACACACACACACACACACACACACACACACAGATATATATATATATATATATATATGTGTGTGTGTGTGTGTGTGTGTGTGTGTGTGTAGGAGTGTGCGTGTGTGTGCGAGAAATAAATAAATAAATTTTATTATTAAGATACACACACATATAAATGTATATGTAAATACAAATAAATAAATATACATCGGAGTGTGCGTGTGAGAGAGAGAGATTTCACATGTTTGAATGTGCCTTCAAACCCTACTGCACCGCTGTGCCATTTTGCATCACGAGAGAGATATTTATACATTATGGCGCAGCCGCTCTAATCCACTACTACCGCCTTCGCCGCCTTTCTTCTTGAAACCCTAGAATATACCTAAACCCTAAAAAGATATTAACCCTAATTGAATATTCCTTTTAAGAATATACCTAAATCCTAAATATATATATATATATATATATTAACCCTAAACAAATATTCTTTCATTATATTATCATAATTTTAAATTTGTGTGCGTGTGTGGGTGTATCACATACACCCAAAAATATAAATCATGGAGGGGTTTAACATATGTGTGTCTATGAGAGTGTTAAATTTTCACATGTAACAATATATATATACACATACATAATATATACATAGACATACGTACATAGTACATAATATTATCACGTCAATACATACTATAGATCATGCATGGTGTATATGTATGAGAGAAGAGAGAGTGTTAAAAAATTAATTTTGTACACATTGTATACATATTATACACAGACATACATACATAGTACATAATATTGTAACATTAATACATATTATGGATCATGCATAGTGTATATATGAGAGAAGAGAGACAGACTACATATTATGAATTATGCCTGGTGTGTATGTATGAGAGAAGAGAGACATACTACATATTATGAATTATGCCTGGTGTGTATGTATGAGAGAAGAGAGACAGACTACATATTATGAATTATGCCTGGTGTGTATGTATGAGAGAAGAGAGACAGACTACATATTATGAATCATGCATGGTGTGTATGTATGAGAGAAGAGAGACTGTACATATTATGAATCATGCATGGTGTGTATGTATGAGAGAAGAGAGAGTGTTAACAAATTAAAATCGTACACATTGCATATATTAGTACACATATATATACACACATGTATACACACAGACATACATACATATTACATGTGTAAATTTAATGTGTTACATACACATAGACTGAGTACATACATGCGTTAAACATGAATGTTTTCAATAAAAAAAGCAACATATCTCTCCAGTTTGGTTTAGTGTTTAAACCCAATGCAAGTATTTTATTATTAAATTTTATATAGTACATAATATATATATTAGTATAAAATCTTTATACTAATATCACATTTTTCTAGTTATTTACTCTAAACACTAAACATATGTAAGTCCCAGTGTAGAGTGTGTGTAACTATAAATATTTGGTTTTGGTTTTAAACTATATATCATAAATACAAAGCTAGATGCTTTATTTATATCGTGATTCACTCATCGGCTTGTGCATTTATGTGCATATGTGTCTCTGTAAGTGCTTCTAATGTGTATGCACATATATATATAAATTTAAGATTGTGTTTATATATGTGTGCAAAAGAAACATCGAATAATTAAGAAAATAATATTAATAAACACACTATGAACATATTTTAAATTATACATAATAATATATCATTTTATTTAATATATAGCCATATATAGTTTTAATAATAATATTGATTTAATATTGATAATAAGGTTTAACATTGGAATATTCTTGAAATAATAAGAAATTAATTGAAAAAATCCCATTAATATATACAAATGTAAATCAAGTACTGAAATAATTAACTAAATTAATTATGATAATTATGTTTAATATTGGAATATTCTTGGAATAATAAGAAAATAATAAAGAATATCCCATTAATATAAAGAAATGTAGATTAATTACTCAAGTAATTAAGAAAATGATATTAATATACACACTATGAACATATTTTAAATTATACATAATAATATATCATTTTATCTATATATAATCATATATAGTTTTAATAATATATATTAATTTAATATTGATAATAAGGTTTAACATAGGAATATTCTTGAAATAATAAGAAATTAATTGAGAAAATCCCATTAATATATACAAATGTAGAATAATTACTGAAATAATTAAGAAAAAGACTAATTTAATTATGATAATCATGATATTAAGAAAATAATTAAGAAGATCCCATTAATATTAGGAAATGTAAATTAATTACTCGAGTAATTAAGAAAATAATATTAATAAACACACTATGAATATATTTTAAATGATACATAATAATATATTAATTTATTTATTGTATAAGTATATATATATATATATAATAATATCTACTAGAATATTAAAAATGTAGAATAATTACTAAAATTTCGTAATATTAAACAGCTTGAATCACTTGAATCACATTAAATGTAATTTTATAACACTCATTGGAATTGGAGAGTATATATGTTAGAATGTCGATTATTTGTGTCAACTCATCTTAAATTTTATTTTATTTTATTTTCAAAAATTTTGAGTTTCTGACATAAGTATTGTTGGTCTGACATGTAAATTTGAAAATACATTTAATTTCCCACTCAAATTCAGATCTGGTTCTTTCTCTAGTAAGGGTTTCTTCATTTTTGTATTTTTCACTCTTCAGATCTTTTTATTTTCTTGATAATGATCAGCTGAGGAGCGACATTAAATTGGGTGCTATTGTTTATACAAAAACAGCGCCTTCAGTGCTATTTACAAATAAGTATTATAAACAAATTTAAAAATACTTATAAAGATTCACTCTCTTACATTCTCTCTTAAAATAAGAATTTAGGGGTTTAGGAATGCATTAGGATTACATTATATTCTATTAGGGATTTATCTCGTTTAAACATCCTTTATACTTAATATTCTCGGTTAGCCGAGGCAGCGAGATTAATCTGGCCATTTCTTTTTTACTTCTTAGAAGAAGTGGCGGGATTAATAGCCATGGCAGAATTAGTCCAGGCAATGCTTCTTCGCCTCTGAAAAAGAGTGTGGGATTAATCTCGTTGATAATTCTCTCAATTGATGAAGAGTTACCAAAATTTATTAAAAAGAGTTGTCGCGGGATTAATCCCCCCCAACCATTCTAGGAGGCAGAGAAGGGGTGGGGATTAATCTCGCCACCACTTCCCTATTTTAAAGATTTGTGGGCAGAATTTATCCTGTCGATCAGTTTCGAACGCAGAAAAGTATTGGCGGGATTAATCCTGCCACCCCTCAAGATCTCTTTGAAATCATAGCTTCGGAGAGAGTTATGGGCAGGATTAATCCCGCCACCTATTCCACATTGTGAGATTTGTGGACGAGATTAATCCCGCTGACTCTTCCTCGTGGAAGGGTGTTGCAGTAGGATTAATCCCTGCTTTCTTCCTCGTCAGAGAGAGTTGGCAACGAAATTAATCCCGCCGCCGACTCTACCCCTTTGGAGAGAGGCGACGGGATTAATCTTACCGCCAACTCTACCCCTTTGGAGAGAGGCGGCGAGATTAATCCCGCCGACCGTTCCTCGTCGGAAGGAGTCGTGGGCTTGATTAATCTCGCTCATCAATTATATTAATCAAGCATGAGATAATATCCCTATAATAATTATGTATTATTGCACATGCATATTATTAATCACCCGCAATTCAGATTTCTTAGAAATATTGGATAAATAAATATCATGAATAACACAATTATTTATGTGCAGGACAATATGTTTAATATTGAAGATAAAGTATGTCTTCTTCGGAACAACGAGATAGTTGGCATTAAAACTGAAGTTCGAGATGATAATGCATCATGTCACAACATTGCCCAAGGATCTTGTGTGTACGTATGGGTGAACACCATTTGCAAGCATGTTGAGGTTCCAGGAATGGAATTTGAGGAGAGTTCTCCTGTATTATGGAATTTGGATGAAGTCAAGGCTGACACAGAATATGCAGAGTTGCAAACAAATAATAGCGCACGAGTTCACCAGATGATGACTTGCCTGCTATGATGGATGAGGTGATTCTCTTTCTTCATGAGATTGAGGTTGGGAGAGGCATCATCACAGCTATAAATCCAATGGAAGCAATGTTAGAAGAGAAACTAGAGGCCGACTTCGTGGGTGCAGTTATGACAAAGGTTTCACCTAATGGCACATTGCATCCTGGATCCCTCTTGAGGTGGCGAACATTTAAATTAAAACGGCAAGATGATTCAACATATTCTGGGTTGGATTTCAATAATAACAACCCGGAAGAACAACCCATATTTGAAGAGGTTTCTTACATTGGTCTATTGTAAGAAAAAAGCGATTCATGGTTGCAGATCTTCCCCTGCAAGTTTCGGCAAGAGGGTCAAGATGGATCCTACATCTTTTGAAAGTGTTATGAGCATTGCCATGATTGACTGTTGTAAAAAGAAGTGTTGTCAGATGGCAGACCGGAATGAAATTACCCAATGTAGACATGTCTTTCGTATGCTCACCCAGAAGTAAAGGCATGAGTTTGTATATGCCGCACTAACTGGGTGTATTAATGGAATGGCCTCGGACACAGGTTATTAGAGTACATCCATGATATTTAATAAGGTGGCCATCTACTTTAAAGCTTGGTACAATATATACGGGATACCAAAGACCACGTTCTACTGTCAGAGGGATGATTGGCTAGATGGAGCGTGAACCTCAATACATAGGAACATTCGCCTGGTCAAAACCCGCTCTCACATTATGGTAGCCATAGAGATACTCAAGGCTTTTGTGGAAGCAAATGTAGACAGGATGCCTCACAAATCCCCAACCATAAATGCAGGGGTCAGGGAAAATCTCAAGGTTTTGCCTTCAATCTACACTCAATTGAAGCTGTGTGAACATGTGAACAAGTGCCTTAGTTTGATGGGGCTTCAAGCAATCTGCACTGGTACCTTCAACAACATATGGAATACTCATTTTAAGGATGTGGAGATCGCAAAACACTCTAGCTTTTCTAAGTGTGACACTTGTACATCATTGAAGGCTGCAGAGGCTTGTGCAAAAACCTTGGTGGAGATCACTGCCATTCAAAAGAAAATGGAGGATCACATGATTGCACAACAAACTTGCCGGTCTCAATACTATGCACACCGCTTGCTTTCTGTGTCACGCTCATCAGAATACCTGTGCTTGATCCATGACAACATGGATCATTCGAAGACTAGCATTCCAAAGCTCATTGCAACACCAAAGTGCCTTGGAAATGTCATGAAACTTCCAATTTCATTGACAGGTGTGCTAACACATGGACACGGTTGTGAGTCATATGGACACTTTTCACTTCCACATTGGTCTAGCTACTCCAATTTCACTATTGGGTCATTGGCCATGTGTTTCAGAAACCTTGAAGCCCACTCACAAACAAGTCCTATCAATGATTTCAAAGTGAAGAAACAACCTTCAACCTTTACATAATGTTTCTCATGAACATGTTTACACTTGAGGCTACTTGGAATATGAGAAGCATTATTAGCAGCTTGCACAAAAAATAGATGGCCTTGTTGAGAGTTCTGGTTCAATGGAGGGATCTAGCTTAAATAGTGTACATGTGTTCTCAACATCAAATAAACTTCCTCGTCATTTGCTTTTACAGATGGATAATTGTGCAGGCGAGAACAAAAATAAATAAATCATTTTAGTTAAGGGTTTCTCAAGCTCATACTTACTTTTGTTTTCTAGATCTGTGCTAGCATACCTGTCAATGCTTGTTGCCAAAGGTGTATTTGAGACAATCACACTCAGTTTCCTTATGGTTGGTCACACTCATGAAGATATTAATGCGTTCTTTAGTAAGGTCTCCAACTCTATAAAAAGAACAAGTGCACTTACCTTACCGCATAGGATGGATCTTTTTGAAAATTGCATCTCCAAAAAAAGTTGTGCTTTGCTTGTGACTGAGGTGCCAGACTTTAAAAAGTTTCTCAAGGAGTATATAAAAGAGGGGAGTGATTCTTTAGTTGGTCACCTTGTGCCGCTACAATTCTTTTTCTTCATAAGAGATGGTATACCTATTATGCAGTACAAGTTACGGCCATCAAAGCAGGAGTGGTTACCAAAAAAAGGCTTAATGCTCTTCAAAATGGGGAGGATGGAAAGTCACTTCTTCCAGAAGGACAACCAGACCCTATTCCATTGAGTGCCCAGCTCAAGGAACAAGAGGTTATTATTGATGGCATCAAAAAATATGTGGCATGGGTTCAAAAATTGATGCCAAAGAATTCTGATAAGGCAACTGGTTACTCAGAACTATATAAGCATGTGGTCGACTATTGGGAGACTATGGTTCGAGAGTTAGAAGGGCCTACTGTCACAAGTACAGAATTGCAACACCCTTTTTAGCCTAAAACAAGGTGCCAAGAAAAGATTGAAACGACAATACTGAGCACAGACGACATAGAAGCCAGTAGTGATGTGGAAGTGCAAACCCCATACTTTGTTGGACAAAAGAACCAAAAACTTAAAGCATACTTTGATTGCTGCAAGGATCTTCAAAAACTAATGATGGCCCTCTTTATTCCAGATGTGTCATATAATCAGCCTATTTGGATGGGTCAAATTATCGACACGCCTGAAGTAATCATAAAAAAAGTATGCTTAAGGTTGCATGGTTCAAACCACAAAAAAGACGACATGAGAAGGAGAGCGAAAGATATAATGAATGCCTAGAGAAAACATGGTCTCCTAATTAAAAGACCCAATATGTTTTATAATGTTAAATCCATTTAATATAAGTGGATGTCACGAAGCATTGATAAAGTCACGATTAACAAAACTGCAAGAGAATGTATGTTTTCTGAAGCTTAAAGCAATTACAAAATTATAAAATATCGTATATTTAATATTCATAATTATAATAAACTCTTTAATAATAGTACCAAATTGTTTACTTAACTATATAGATTTATAAAAAGATATGGAAGATTGACTATATTATTATAGGATTTTGTATATTATATATATTATTACAAATTTTTAATTAATGTTATATTTAAATATTAATATTTTAATAACAACATCAATATTTATATAATGTACCTCTTATGCTCTTCCTTAAGTTTTATATTAGGCTCATACAATCTTAATATAATATATTATATAATTTAATACCTTCTACTTTTATAATGTTAAATTTTTGATCCATGAATGCTATAATTTATTAAAGAGTCAATTACAAAATAGAATAATCTAAAGAATATTCTGTCTTCAAACATATATTATAAAGAATATTCCTTTAATATTAGAAAATACTAATTAAATAATTAAAATTACTAATTACTAAAAAATGGGACTATAGACATGCTCATAGGCATAGCATTGAAGGTTGGAGGAGTGATCATTTTAGTTACAACATGCATAATGGCTTGTAAATTGAATACTTGTAAGAATTGAGATTATAAGTGTGTTTTTAATTATAGATGCATGTTTAAGTATAAACTCCATCCATTAACTAAAGCTTATTTTCTTTAGGACATTCCCTCAAGTATAAAAGGATTAAATCAATTGGGAAGACCTTAGGGATTTTGTCCTTGTTTCATTGTGGGGATATTTGGCAAGCTTAATGTTTTATATTCTGGTCAAGAGTTATGAATTTTGTTTTTCTTTTTTAATTTTGTTTTTTATAAAATTGTGTAAAAAAAATTTAAACTTTACGACTTTTTTTATTGCTTTAATTTTAATGTTTTCTTTTTTCTTTTTTTATTTAATGCAAAGTAAGGCCCCACTTTCCACTAGCAGGTGGTTATTTGGTCCTGGTAAATTAAAAAAATGCCATGTCATTACCACTGTGTGTTTTACACTAAAGTGGTTAATTGAATTAAAACCATTGAACAATTTTCATTTAACCATGGTTAAGGAGGTTTTTTTAATTAATTATAATTTAGGGTTATTGAGTTATCTTAGATTTGTGCAGGAGAGGCTTTGGCGGCATTTGGTTATGGATTCTGGGCATAGACAAATGGACCGTAAACAACTCATTCGAGTTATAATTGCAATTGTGATTCCATTCAAGGTATATTAGAAGAAACTACTAGCATCACAGGTATGTTGGCAATTAATTTACTTCTTAAGGCCTTTGAATTGGCCATTAAATATGATGGCATGGCAAGGCGGAATTCTCCATTCATTTGAATGTATGATAAGCCTAATGTGTATGTTGAAAGAACACTTCTTGCTTCTTATAATGATGCTATGTTCAAGTCAAGGATGCGTGTATCACGAAGATACCTTCTCATTTCTATGTATAGAACTTGCCCATACTTATAACGGCATGACACTCATTTACGGCAAGCCATTCCACTCGAGAAGCGAGTGTGTGTTGCCCTTACCAGATTAGGCACTGGTAATCTTATTAAGGATATTGCGGATGAGTACGGTATTGGAATGACAACGGTGCACAAGATAGTTAAGGAGTTTTGTAATACAATAAAAATAAAGCTTCGAGATAATGCATTGCTTGGCCATCACCACAAAGGTTAGAAAAATTATCTAAAGAGTTTGAGAGGATCAGAGGCATTCCTAGTGTTGTTGGAGCCATTGATGGAAGTTATTTACAAGTGATTGCACCAAATCTTCATCTACAAGATTATTATAACAGTTTTCATTCTATTATACTTCAGTTGATTGTCTCAGAAAGAAGTATATATGGGATTATGACATTGGATGGGCAGGTAGTTTACATGACTCCAATGTTTTTAACATGTCAGTAGCTGGTTTGAAAATTAAGAAGGGATCTCTTGGATCATATTGTTTAGTTGGAGATGTTGCATATGCTGTTAAACCTTAGATGTTGTCTCTTTACAAAGGAAGCAAGCAAGGTTTAGATCGAATGAAGTACTATTGGAACTTCATTCAATTTAACACTCGTATGCCAGTGGAGTGTGCAATTGGTAAATTAAAAGCTCGTTTTAGAATTTTTATGAAGAGCAATGATAGTAAGTTAAAGTATGTGCCTAATCAAGTGGCTACATGTTGTGTCTTCACAACTTATGTATTCTACATGGTGATAGTTTTAATGATGCTTAGATGGTTAAAGCTGAAAAAGAGTTGGAAGCTACAATAAAGCTAAGGAGGAGAGTACATTGGCTCTCAAAGGGTAAGAGATACCTTTAAGCGATGTAAACTTGATAAAAGTAAGGTAGCCAAAGCATCATCTTATAATTTACATCGGGTGAAAGCAATAGGATTGACTCCTATAGAAGCTTTAGCAAGAACTCTTAAAAAACATGACGACAATGTAACAATAAGTAATATATGTCAGGCCATGAGTAGCTACCCAGACTCAGAAAGGAGGGATGCTTTGGCAAAAGTGTTGTTTGAGAATGCAAGCATAAACCTTGTGAGGCAAGTGTTTAGAGAAAATGACCATAATGAGTAAGAAGAGTAAGAACTAGTTTGTTTGGTGTTACAATGATATAGTCATTTATTTTTGTTGTTTTAAAACTTAAATATTACAGCGTGTGTATTTATGTGTACATCAACTTATATGTTTGCTTATAAGAATATAAGTGAACATATACTCTCTTATGGATGTCTCATCTTTAGACATGTGCGCGTTTTGTTCTATATAAGATGGATGCTAGTTGGCTAGATACACACTATCATATACATTCGTATATTTATATATGTATATGTATGTTTAATAAAATGTAACAGACAGCGGAGCTGGAGGATGAAGCATATCCTCTCCTTGAGAAATTGGCTTCCAGAATCAGCACACTGAATTTGGAACGTGTGAGATGATTAAAGAGCAGACTTGTCGGTTTAAAACGTCGTGTTGAAATATGTATGTATGTCTGTCATTATATGTCTGTATATCTTTATCCATAGATACATAACATAACTACTTAATTTTGATATAACTTAAAAAGAAAAGGCTTATAAGTTAATAGTGGAAATCTCCCTCTCCTTCTCCCTCTCTCTACATATCTCTCTTTTTCACTCTCTCTCTCTCACTCTCATTCTCTACATATCTCTTTCACTCTCACTCTCTTTACATCTCTCTCTCTCTCTCTCTTTCTCACTCTCTACCTATCTCTCTATGTCTCTCTCTATCTTTACATATCTGTCTAAGTCTCTCTTACATCTCTCTCTCTCTCTCTCTCTCTCACACACACACACACAAACTTACAGGCTGAGGAATTAAAAAGCCGGAGAAGAGATTCCAAAAGGAGTAAGACAATGACGAAGCAATGACACCAATCTGTTCATTTGGAGTTGCTGCAACAGCCATCATCCCGTAGAATGTGAAGTATAAAAACATTAAGAAGAGGAAGAAAACAAAATATAAAAACTTTGCAGCAACCCCGCTTGTACCAATACGTATGGTAGTTAATCAAAACCTGCACACAACATACATACACATATAAATACATATCCACAATCTTCTCTCTCTCTCAGAGAGAGAGAGAGAGGGAGAGAGAGAGAGATGTATACATAAATACTTACTTGGCCAAAAGTGTAAGGAAGAGGAGAGTACATGCCAGCAGCTCTTTCTCTGTAATACACTGTCCTTTCAACGGCAAACTGGTTGAATACCTTGTGCATTTGACACCCCTATAAACAAAATAGTAGCATACATTGAACCCATCAGGTTCGAAAGACCTTGTTGCCGATTTCTACAAGCCAATGAGCAAGTTATATTAATACACACACACACACACACACCTTTGAGAGCCTATGTCCCAGAACATTGTACCAAAGAGGAGAGCAATATTTTATTGCAATAATATAAACGTATCGTTGTCTGTAACTAGAGGCCTTCTTTCATATCTCTGATGTATATATGATATGCACAGAAACACATCCCTGGCAACTTGCAAGAACACACACACACACACACATCCACAAACTAAATTCTAAATAATAATGCAGGTGGCGGAAGTTGATACCCATATAGTGCTTTGTTTTTGTACATACTCCTTTCTAGTAAGTCGATTATTGCTTTTTCTATTATTTATGTGAAGTAGAGAGAGAGAGACCGCTTAAAAGTAAACTCATTACGTTACATTGAGCTTGCCAAATAGTGCTACATATAATCAAATACAAATCAAAAGTAAAATATGTAACAAGGGGCAGAGATCTTCAATGTGTACACTAGTAATATACACGCATGCTTTACTCTGGAAATTTATAGCTTGTTAAGTCGTCAAGTTACACTTGTTCTTTCACAAATCGTCCCTGCATATAGCATATTTAGTACATTATATAGACTCTCTCACACACACACACATCTTTCTCTCTGTGTGCTTACTTTCAAGCGGGGTCGACGTTCTGCATTGAGTTTACGGACTTCGTACCGGATCTTCTTGGAGAAAAGTCGAGTTCTTCTTTTCTCTATGTACCGCATAACACGTGCTTCTCTACCTCCGCCACGTGCTCGGTCCTCCCCAAAGTTTACCAAGCAAGTTGTCGAGAGCCCGAGCACCAGCATATTGTGCCGCTCTCCACCAAAGGTTGTATCGCTTGTGAAGCTGTGTCCACTGCTTTGATATTCTCCAAGGTGAACAGTCCCTATAAAGCTCGTGCGGCGTGAACCGTGTAGTACGTGTATCTAGACGGAGAACTGCTACTAGTTGGTCCAATGCAGCTGGTGCTGATTCATGCCTGCAAAGCTTTGTGCATGTTTTTTAAATAATAAATATGATTAAGAAGATTAATTAGAATACTTACTGTTTGAGATATATACAAACGCCCCTACATATGATTTCATATGATTATCAACAGTGTCTGCAAAATAAAGTGTGTGTCCAAATACATGCATTACAAAATAAAATACAATTTTATAACTTATCACAAGCTGCTGCAAAATCCCCTCAAGACGCTCCAGAACAACAACTTTACGCTCTTCTCATTAGTTAACTGTGTTTAAAATGGCAGTCCTTGTTTCCTTGAGTTCATTATTAAGTTTAAAAAACTTTATTTCCTTGTCCTTTCTTTGTCTCTTGTGCATCCTCATCAGTTGCAGGTAGTTCAATGCCTTCATTATCAATAGCACCACCATGTACTTCTTTGATTACATGGGCCCTCTTACTCATGAACTTATCATAAGATAATACCATTTGTTTGTTTCCTTGTTGTTGCCAGAGACTTCATTGTATACCTTCAGCTTTTTATATTCTGCATACTCTGCTTTCTACTTATTACGACATGCCTCTGCATCTTTTTTGAAATCTGGAGATTGTGCTGTACAAAATTCAATATTAAAAAGGTTTGAAAAATAAAAAAGACAACTTACCAACAATTTTCGTCTGCACAATTTACCATAGATTAACTCCTTGTTTTGGGGGTTTGCTAAATTCTTCCAGCATCTCTTCCCCTAAAAAATGAGGAGCTCCACATGTTTATCCTCTCATCTTGATGCCTTCATTTTATTAGGATCTTTCTTTACCTTCTTAAACCTCCTTCAGCCTTGAGAGGCCTACCACGTTTTTTCTTAAAGTTCTCATTTGGGATCTCCTGCAACACAAATAAAAAAGAAGTAATAAAAATAAAAAAGAGGGAACCTGCACATCGGATTCATAAAAAATAAGTGGCAAAGGAGATTGATTGACAGCCATCACAGGCTGTGGCGCCTTAAATGGCAGTATCATCGATAACCCTAGAGAAGTCTTTACAAGATCATGCACCTCCGCAAATGTTGCATCCATTCCAATGATTAAGAAAAGCCTAATAATAACTTGCATGTTAAATTATTATACACGTGTTGCTATTTTATGCATGGTAGCCGTATAACCGGGCAAAATTGCCCGGTTATTTGGCTACCACCGAAAAAGCCATATAGGTGCCACATAGGTGCCATGTAGATTTTATATTTAAAATAACCTCAAGTGGAAATCCAAACTGCCGGTAAAATAAATAATTTATTAAAATTTGATTGGTCGGGGCAATTAACCACCCGCCAGTGCAAAGTGGGCCTAATTATAAAACTTGTGCTTTATGTATTTTTATTAACTCTTTTTTGTTTCTTATTTTGTCAGGGTTGTTGTGAAAAATCTTTGATATACATGTGTTTTATGTGAATTATATATAATTAAGCTCTCTCTCTTTTTATATATACGCTAAGATTTCTAGAGTCTATGTGTATGTTTCTTTAATTCTAGATTTAATTTAGATTTTATATTTTATTTTGAAGGTTTGATAAATTGTCTAGCATATAAATATAGTGTATTCTTATTTAGGGTTGTAGAGCACTTGGCTAACATATTCTCTCTCAATATGAAGAATATTTGGTATATTTAATTTAAAAGAAAGTAGATTTGATTAAGAGAATTAAGAAATATTTGGCATTTAAATTTTAAATAAATAAAATAAAAACATATAAAGTTATTTTAGTTACAAAATGAAAATATATTTATTATTTAAAATTTGTTTTCAATAATGATATTCACATCTTGTTCTAATAGTATGTTGGAAACTTTGAATATCCCCCTGGCAAACCATAATATCCATGAAAAACACACAAGAAGTGTTTACATGTTTCTTGAAATCCTTATAATGACATGTCGAGAATTAACAAATTTGTACCACATTAACTCTTGTTACTATATTTAATGCGGATTTCCTCACATTTACCCATTAGTACACAAAATTTGAACAGCCTTTGTAACCAAATCATATACTCGATTCATGTGCTCATTCACTATTGTTAAAAAACTCTTCCTTTGTTGAATTGTCTTACTGTTGCTTTTTGTTGATGCTTTATTAGAAATGAACTATCAACTGCATATGTTCTTGTAGTCTTTCAATAAAAGCTAGTTGTGATCCATTAGATACCTTTTTAAATGTCTTCTTTAAAACAAAACCTCCTCGTTCAAACTCCATGATCTCTTTATCAATTAAGTTGGTACCTGTTGGAACTAGCCACTCCATTGGTACATGTGGAATGTTATTAATGGATCTTTTAGGTGTTTAGGAATGTGTGACCTTGTTTTTACCTAGTTGTTTTACTAGGACAATAGTTGAACAAATGTAAACATGTAATACATGGTGCAACATTCAACGATTCTATCTTATACATGCAAGAATCTCTTTGCTATGTTAAGTATGCCATGCAAGTTACTTGTGATCGTTCTAAAACTTTATGAATTTCCCATTTTGTTTGGTTAATATCTTTTTGAATTATCACTGTGTAGGTACCAATTGATGTTTCTCCAAAGTTGATGTTACGTTTGGAACTAAAGTCATAAATGGGGGGATTTGCACTTGCGTATTTTAAATGATGTGTGTCCTTGGATCCAATTTGAGATGTTCCACAGGCTTGTCTCTCCTATTGTACACTATATGTTCATTACCATAGTTTTTTCCATCTATGTTGCAAAACCATGTTTGAACGCTTCTTGATGAACATTAAAAACATTTGCTTTCCCTCTATGTTATCCCTCTTACCTTAACCATAAAGATCAAAAGCCGATTGGTGTTACGTGAAGAGCTCCTATGTTATCCCTTTCTCTTTAGCCATAAAGATTAAAAGTCAATTGGTGTTACGGAAGGGCTCCTTTGTTACTTAACCAAGTACTAGTGACCTTAATCTACTTGAGTAAAGTCATTTCACCAATAATAATTGTGACACTCACCACCCCTTTGAGAAAGCTGGTTCTCTCATTTGGTCACCCATGATAGACCTTACACAAGTAATCCCCCAAGGATCTTAGGCCACTACTTCCCTTTTCTCTATCAAGTGTGACTAGAAATCCCCCAAGGATCCCAGACCCACTACTTCCCCTTTTTTAAAAGGTGAAACATAAAAGCCTACTCACAAGTGATGAGAAAAACATCATTGTAGTAGATCTAGTTATACTACGAGACGGTTTCGTCTAGTCTGCTCAATACTTCCCCTTTTCTTTTAGGTGTTACTGGCAATTCCCCAAGGATCCCATGTCCACTACTTCCCCTTCTCTATATGATTAAACACAAAAGGCCTATCCACAAGTGATGAGAAAGACATTATTGTGGTAGATCTTGTTATACGATGAAACAATTTTATTTGATGAGGATTAACTCGCCTCACTTGGTGAATGAGTTACACAAGTTTGTCTCTAATGAAAATTGAACTCAATTCATCTCCCTACCAAGTGTTATAATATTATCCTTCTTCCCTTAGCCATAAAAAATAAGGCGTTACAAAAAGGGCTTCTATGCTACTTAACCATGTGATCATGATCTACTTCAGTCAAGTGGCTCCATTAGATAAGAACTATGATATCTTGACTTGTACTATATCTGTTGGACATCAAGTTAATGATTATTGGTCCTTGTTGCATTCACTTGTCATCTTAAAATTTTTAGTACCGATGTTTTGCAAAAGTGCTTATGCAATCATCACAACAAGCATCATAAAATATCGTTGGACTTATAACCTCTTGCAATCAACTAGTTGTTATGTTTCATTTTTGCATGATTTATTTTTGAGATATGAGCAGCTTCCACGAGCGTTTTTCCCTACATAAATTTAATAAGTCTTAAAAAATGTTGTGATTAAATTAGAAATTGTTATTTATCTTGTGTATAAATTCTAAACCCTAAACCCTAAACCTTATTTGTTGTGTGTATATGCAAGCTTTATTTGAAATGAAATACACATGACTTCTCCTTCTCTAAATAATTTCTTGCCACCAATGTAAACCTCCTTGATCACATTTCAATTTTCAAGTGTCATAATTTAATGTCCTAAAATGTCCTAAACCCTAAACCCTAAACCCTAAATCGCTTCTAGAAGCTCTTGCATGCCACCATGACAACCACAAACCTACATACTTCTAGTTCAATTAACTTGACCTTCTTTCCCAATGCTCGTTGTTTTGAATTCCTAAAAAAATTGTTTTGCCACTACTTTTTTAAAGCATTCAACTATTCCTTGCATAGCTTGATATGTTCTTGTTGATATTCTACATCTATATATTTGTTGTGTGTATATGCAGGCTTTATTTGAAATGAAATACACATGACTTCTCTTTCTCTAAATAAATCTTGCCACCAACGTAAACCTCCATGACCACATTCCAATTTGCAAGTGTCATAATTTATACTTTTTACTATACACTAAGATGTCATTATTGTACATCACTACAGACTCATCAAGAGAGTCTCTAAATACATCATTCATGGTTATGCAAAAAGTTGTTGCAGCGTTACACAACCAAACGACATGACCAAAAACTCATAAGATCAACAATGGGTTTGAAATGCAGTCTTTCCAATGTCCTCATCTACGATGGTATCAAATCAATGTGAATAAAATATCGAGCTTTTGTGAGCCTATCAAACGAGTTGTCAATTCGTGGAGCGGATACTTATTTTGATAGTAATCTTATTCAACGCTCGATAATCTACACACATCCTCATCGTGTCATCCTTCTTGACCATGAACAAAATTTGTGTCCTATATGGAGATCAACCTGTTGAATATGCCCTTTCTTTATCAATTCTACAAGTTGACACTTTATCTCCACCAACTCATTTGGGATTAGTCAATATGGTGCATGTGCAATTAGTACGATTTCAATGCGATGATCAATGGTCCACCGTGGTGGCAATCCAGGAAGAAGATCTTCTAAAAAACATCCGTGTTTCACTGCAGTAACTCGTGGATTGCTTCAAGAACTGGTTCTTCACATGTGTCCACCAACACGATTTTCATAAACAAAAACTCGACACTCTCCTTTCATTGCATGTTTTGTTTGTTCTACTGTCATAAACATCGGATTGTAACACTTTTGCGTTAGGGTGCACATTCATAGTGTGATTTGAGTAGCTCTTGGCATTTCTCTAGCAAGTACAATTCGATTATCCCCTCAACTGTATATCTTTATGACAAACTAATAATAAAACTCCATCTCTAAGACAAAGTCAAATCTCATCATGTTCAATATTATCAAGTCAACTTTCCCTTTCCATCCACGGATTCAGACATCAACTAGTTATTTGAGACCCTTGTGCAAACTTAACCATTGATACCATTGTCAAAGTTCTTACTTGATGCTACATGGAGTGTCACCAAGTAAGCACATATGTGAGAAAATAGGTTGTTTGACTTGCTTTCCTATGAAAACCTATGTCAGAAACAGAATAAGGAATTGAATTTGATAAGTCGAGCCATCTAACAAACCCATAAGGTCTAACCCTTAATACCCACTCTCAAGAACATACATGTTTATGAGTGGGCATATGCTCGAGCACTAGTCCTTAGTGTGGCGTAGCAAAAGTGGCCATAGAAAAGGCATTAGTTAATAACTTGTTTGGGACATAAACATGCACCCAACTATGTGTTTTAATCTAGCTTGTGACCTTGGCAATAAGTAACAAGGATCAATAGAGCTAGTGTGTAAACATATTGAATTAATATTTCAATGGTGTCCTAAGGAATGTTGTGTAACACCTTTAATTCTTAACTCAGGACGCTACAATTATAACGCCAATACCCCTATTTTTAAAGATTAGGCAAGTGGGCTGGCACAAAATCTCCATGCAAAATGTTATTCACTTGGACTAAGGACTAACCCTAACCCTTAACTACTGGTATCTCTAAGACTTTCCTAAGGGGGTAGTGAATGAGTACTGACCTAAGTAAAGTTTACTCTAGCCCTAATGACTTAGACCAATCAAATCCAAGCCTTTGGTTCCTAGGTGCATTAAAGAGACTCTCAGTTCCTAAGTGCATTAAATAGATTATGTTTATGCCCTAATTGTTTCCTAGTCATGTTATTAAGTGTGAGGTCAGAGGTTATACAAAGTGAAAAGTGAAACTATGATAATATGAGTTCATCGGCCATGAATCCTTAAAACAAATGTGTAAAGTGAAGCTCTTTCTCAACTATGTTGTTCAATATGGTCTAGAATAGTGACTATGTAAGAACATCTTCAATTTTGAATTTATAAAAAGTTATGGTGACAATGGTTCTCAATCTAAAATTTCAATTTTATATTAAATGTTTTGCTTAAACTATGATAATATATGAACTTAGATGAACACCCAATTCTTCATTCTATGGTGACAATGGTTCTCAATCTAAAATTTCAATTTTATATTAAATGTTTTGCTTAAACTATGATAATATATGAACCTTAGATGAACACCCAATTCTTCATTCTATGCATGGAATCAAAATGAACCCAAGCTTCCTCCAAATTCTTTAAATTGCAGTCTTCTCTTATTGCTTTTATTAACATTTTCATTACAAATATTTTTTCTTTGTTGGATCTATTAGTTGATATGGAAATTGAGATTTTTAAAAAATCATAGTTTATATATGTTATTGAAGATATATAATGCTGAAAAAATTCATTTTTATATAATCTCATGTTTTATTATATGTTGTACACCCATCTTCTTAATTTACAAGAAAATCACAATTATATTAAGATATCACTCAAGCTTTTGTTATTAGTTTGTGTTTCTTAAACAATGAGTAATATTATAGATTTTCACTCGAGCTTAAGTAGTATAAAATAATATTGCTCAATCCTGAGTAATACTAATCAACACTACTTGAGAACTCAGAGTAATATCTTATTGTTAATAAGTGATTTTAATTCGTTCAACATATTAAGTAATTCTTATGTTGTTAGTGAATTCTATTTGTTCTTGTCAATTGTAAAACATTTTGATTTCATCATATCCTTCGTTTTAACTAAATGTTGATGCTTTTAATCTCGATTGCTTAGCCTTCTCCTCCACGATCTTCTTCATTTATATATTTTTATTCTTATTTTGCACAACAAATGGGGATGGATGTGGATAAAATATTCTATGACAAGTTTATTTAGCCTAACGCTTTTAGGCTTAGTATAATACATAATAACGAAATATGACTCACATCAATTAATTTACTATGACAATGTAAGCATTTGAGTGTTTCATGTTCCGTGCGCACTCCTCTTTGCAACGGTGCTTTAAGTGTTCCTTCCAATGAGTTTGGTTCTCTTTTTTTGTCATTAGCACATGCAGATACAATATATTTTCACAACGTAAAATCCAACACAAACTAATTTGTCATGAGGCATATATCATACATACATACATATACACTATATATATAGATTGTGTGTAAGTGTGAGAGAGAGAGAGAGTTTAATCAGCTCTTATGTAAGCAGGTTTTTACAACAGTGATACATTGGTATAGTCGGTGTAATGAAATGGGGAAGGCTATTGAAAGTGGAATCAAATGACCAGAGTTGGATGCCAACCTAACGTGGTTACATACACTATGATGATGAACTTGCTAAGCAAGGTACACCCATGATCTATATACATGTATGCACATATTCTAAATTAAAATATAATAAATAATGCTCGGTTCCCATAATTCATTATCTTCCCACCTAGTGAGGTTTGCATGCATGCGTGTTCATATCTGTAAGTTTGAGAACGTATATTTTTATAATAGACGTATTTTTATATGCTACAAATCTCTCTCTCTCCGTTTACAGGCACGAATGCAACACACGGTTTATCCAATACCTGTGACGCTTTTTTGTACCAGATTGTATTCTATTTGAACTATGCCCACATATATAGAACATTCTACATATTATGCAGGTACTTACATATATACATAATACACGTATGTCTTTTATGCATTATCTTTCAACAAGGTGGGAAGATATGACAAAGTCGGGAGATGTTCAAGGACACGATTTCAGCAGGATGCCATCCAAATGTGAGAACTTATACAGTGCTGATAAGATGCCTGGCATCTTTAGGAAATCTCGATGCTACTCTACTCGTGTTTGAGAAGCTGGACACCAACAGCAGCTACTTTTCAAGTTTTAATGAGCTTTGCAGCTGCTACCGGTGACTTGGAGCTTCTAAACAAGCTCTCTCAAGGTGTGTGTAGGTGTGTGCGCTTGTGATGTGCACGTGTTATTTACAAATGTATACCAGGCAGACACGTTTATGCATAACATATATATGCATGCTCTGTTCTCCGTGTCACGTACGTATACAGATGTTTGCACGCCCGTGACATATATGTATACATATCCTAAACAGCTTTTAGTTTTATCAAGGCATGAAGAAGCTAGTGAGTTGCTCAAGAACATGGAGAAGCTCATTGCAGAGAATGAACAAAACAAGAATCAACGACTTGTATTTGATATATAATAATCGCATTGTGTTGAAAGGGCGGCGAAAAGGAGGCTCCGGCAGGAGGCTTCGTATTATTCTAGTATATTCGCGGATATTCCAGGTATATTCTAGCATATTCTAGAATATTCTAGAATATATAAGCTTTTTAATATGCCGACTGGCTTAATATTTGCCAACCAACAAATAAATCATTTAAATTCTTAGAAAATTTTTTGAATACTTTATAGAAAAGTTCAATAAGTTACTATTCAAACAAAGCATTTTTATGTAAACCATTTATCCTTGTAGTATCGGTGGGTCATGAACTCTGTTGTAATTCACTAGCAAACGGTGGACCTCCATCTCATTGAGCGATCGCCTTTGTAGAAAATATGTGACGTTCAGGTTTAAGCCAGCACACGGCTGTAGACGAAGTACATGTGTACACATGGGCTCCAACTTTTGCTCTTTTAAAAGGTAAAACAACTGCATGTAGGATAAGTACTAATAGTCACCTTTGCAGAGTCATTTCCTGCAGACACAATGAAAGCCTCCTTTCGTCCTATAACTGTCACTTCAACATTTTTCACACGACTTAAAAACGTCTTGGCCTTGCGGAAATTCTTCTCTTGTTCCTTAGACATTTTTGTTGGAGTCTGGACCATGCATCCTTCGAAAGGTGGAATTGTTGTAGATCCAGCTCCACGTGGTGGCGATGATGTTATGTCCTTCTGACCCTCATCTACTCTTCCTGCTGTCCCCCATAAACCTTCCAGAACAAAGCCTGCATCCTATAGTTCTCTGACCTCCTCACTTGTCAGCTTCATTTCCTTGAGCACAGGCCAAACCGTTGGTGGTGTTGGAACTCTTGTCTGAAGAATTTTGCCATTTGCCGCGTGAAACACCCTGAATCTTTTGGGCAGAACCACATCATCTGTTGTACATACTCCTCATTCCCCAAGGCATCACTGTACATTCGTTTTCCATAGAATCTTGGTGCTGGCACTCTGTTTGGATAACCAATTGGTTTTCCACACAGAGCAGTTACTTCATGATTCATCCCCAAACACTTAACCTTACTAGATGCTTCGATTTGTCTGATAGCCCACTCTGTTTTGCAATCTCTCTCTCCAAAACCTCTTCGAACCTTAACTTCTTTCTCCTGTTGTTTTGGACCACCCACTCTGTGTACTCTACATCATGTTTGTGTGAACGTCGAGCATCAGACTGTTTTGTTTCTGTGATTGTTCTCCTAACAGTTTGCACTCGAACGTTAGTGGTACTCGTGAACTCCGGGCTGGTCAAGTGTTCCTCGTCTTCCACCAGATTGATAATTGTTGATGGAGATACACTTTTCCCCTTAGAGAGTTTGCATTGCACTCATTTCAACAGAGTTTCCTTCGAAAGACCTGACCCTATATACCTCCCTTCTATTGCCGCTTTCACCTTCGCACTCTGCATAACTGCATCGGTGAGGTCTAACATTGTCGTCTCCAACAATGGTACTCTTTTGGCCAATCTTGCTCTTCTTGCTCTCGCGTGAATCACTTCAGCATTGTTTGTAGTTGGAATGCTCGCGAGTCCTTCTTCTGTTATGTCTCCCAGTTCCGCCATGGAGATGTGGTCCTCATGCCTGATCCACCAAGACAGCCATGTCTTCAAAGCACGAATGTTTGACGCTCGTCCTTCCCAAAAAGACTCGAGCATTGCTAGTTGTTCTTTCTTAGATAGTTCATTTAGTGCTGCAGGCCAGGCACGAGCAAGCTTCATGTGTTCTTCGTGATGTTCTTTTGCGATCCATTTCTTTGTCACCTGACGCACAGATTGCATAAAGTGAAACAGACATCTTCTTTCCCTCCCTTTCATCTTTTCTCCGTTGTTAAATACTTGGCACAGGGCTATCCATATCGCTCCAGCCTCATCCGACATGAAACCAGCAAAGTTGACATTCTCCAAACCCTGTTTCTTACAAACCTCTAGCATTGTGTTCAAGAACTTTAGCACTGCAACATTATCTTCGCGGCACATATCTGCATAAGCTATAGTCACCATGGATCTGACACTGTAAGAGAGCATTAAATAACAAAGATTAGAAAGTGTTATGAAGAGTTCCACCGGAAAATGTAAAATAAACAAAGCAAAAAAACTATGCCTAATTTTATAAATACTAGGGTAAAATTTTTTTGACTAACATACTAGGGGAAGTACTAAGGGTCCAAGAACAAGGGTTGGTTTTTGGGTTTGTAACATGTATAAAATTATGTTATAATTAATTAAAATATAGTGAAAAAATATTTTATTTACTTTCTTATTTAAATTATGTTTTTATTTCACCATGGCATATGTAGTTTGATAGTAAGTTATACTCTGTAACTAAATTAAAAATAATTTTTACTTTGTAAATAAGGATAAAAAGAAAAGATTTATTTAGTTTAATATATCATAATAAAATTTATTTTAGTTTTGAATTATATCAAGAATGCACACCTATATATTATATTATACACACACATACATCCTCCATGCAAACTCAATAATTATGGCTTAAGAAAAGATATTTCATTTTGAATTACATAATGTTTAACTTATATGATATGTGTGTGTGAGAGAGAGAGAGACAAAAGAGGAGAGATGCATTATAAATTGAAATGGTGTGCCTATGAATGTTTAATTCTGTATATGTGGATGTGTGTGTGTCTGTGGATGTTTATATGATGTGCGCATGTTGGTTTTTTATCTCTGAGTTTTATAATGTGGTTTAGTGGTTTAATATTTTAATTGAAAATTTGTGACTATGTGCATGGACACTAGCATGTGTTGAAGGTAAACACGTGTGTGTATATATATACAAGCATGTGTGCATGCATAAATTCATCTCTCTTTGTCCCTTTCTACACATATATATAAATAATGTCTGTAAGATGTATAGACTCACATATTTAAATTATAATAGATATTTATGAAACTCTTAGTATATATATACATTATACAGTTATTGTTCTTCGCTACTTATTTATAAAATATTACATGTAATACACGTAAGCTAACCTAAACAGGGGATCCTAGAATATGCTTTAGGGTTCTTTCTGTGAAGCGGCGGAGCGTGCTCCGCAGATCCGGCGGTATGGGTTTAGCTCTCCAAGATCAGGAATGTCGACCGCTATTCAGGTATCCCAGTTCATAGGCACAAATCTGTCCCAGAGTCAGGGGATTTTGGGCTTTCCGAGGAAGTTCCATTCACACTCCGGGCTCAATGTGGCAATGCCAACAAGGATAAGCTGTGCAATGGGTGGTCCAAGGTCCATGGACAGGCCCCGGAGAAGACCCAATTTCGATCGTCCCAGTGGGGAGAAACCGACCCCTCCCCCACCTCCGCCTCCGAAGCCACTCACTGGAGCGGTCAAGTACAAGCTGTCCGAGTCCAGCACTCTTGTTATCTGGAAAGGGGATATAGGGCTCTGGTTCATCGATGGACAAACAGATGCAGTCGTAAGTTTTTTGTTCTTCACACACACCCACACACACTGTATGTATGGACAGTTCAGACAGTTATAATTCCTGTCTATACATATAAGCAAATTATCATCTAAGTCTATATATGCATTTATACACGCAGACACAGACAGACATACACGTTTATAAGTCTAAAAAATTAGAAAAAAATTTGTGTCTATATAATTTGTGTGTGTGTCTATATATATATATAATATAAAATGCTTGTCGGATCAGTGCTTTAGTCAGGTTGCATTCATGTATTTTTTCTTATTTAGCTTCCTAAGCTCGTACGGTATATATGCATTCTGTGTGCATGCGTGTGTATTTCGAATTTCGTATGTGTTTAAGAAATTTGTATGTGTGTATGTTGTGAAGATTGCTAAATTATTATACAGCAGATTCCTTTGCACTACCTTGCTATCCCCAAGCTTCAAATCACACTGCTTCTCTCTCTGATCTATACATATACAGATACATTGTGTTCTCTGCATTGTGAGATAAGCTGTTGTATATTTAAGTATGCAAAATAAGTGTGTGTGTGTGATATTAATATTTTGCAGATTCCTCTGGATTATCTCGCTACAAGGCATCTGAACTTTTTCGGTATGAAGAATCACTCAAATGCAATCAATATATAAATATACATTGTGTTGTGAGCGTGCATTGTGTGTATGATGTGGACGTGATAGAATTTCGTGTGTTTAGGACATAAAGTATATATAAATATGATTTTTTTTTGCTACCTTATTGAAGCCTCTTTCTGTTGTCATATATGCATATACATTGTGTTTGTGTGTGTATGTGATGCGTCAAAGATTAACATAATATGAATTTTTGTGCGTGCGTGCATGTGATAAATAAATATTCTGCTTTAAGTTATTTTTTTCGTTACAAGGAGCATTTGAGCTTCTATCTGTGTGTCTCTGTGCGTGTGTATGTGTTGACTTTCGTTTATAAAGACAGAACTGGGTTCACATAAATATAAATTAGAACGTGTTTGTGTCTGTATGTGGGATGTGTTGCTAAATTGATATTGTGCAGATTCCTCTCCATTTCAAGATTGGGATGTGCTTTTACATATCCAGACTGCTAAATTGATATTGTTCAGATTCTTCTCCATTTCAAGCTTTTTCCGGTAAGCCGGCTTTATCTTTTTCCCATCGGATCATTGTGCGTGCGTGCTTGTTTGTATATATATAGAGAGAATACTTATAGTATAAAATTATTATATACGTTTCATTAATGTTAGGTTGTTCCTAGGGATAGGTACGCGGAGGGCTTGCTCCTGCCGGTGAGCGTATTTTGACATTGAATTAGGTAATAACAGAAGCCCAATAGAGCCCTAAAGGATAATTTCAATCCAAGTGTTGCATATACATACTTAAGAATAAATACATAATGAAATAAGAAATGCAATACTTACACATAGGCTTTGGTTAACATCTTCTCGGATGATGTTTCACTTACTGCAATAATATTATAATAGCATATCTATACACACACACAGTATAACTGGTGAATCCTGGTTACATTAGTTTCTTTTCTTGCAGAGGCCTCGTTGATGCAGAACCTCACGCATGAAGAAACGCTTCCCGAAAGGTTGGACTGGTGTGTGTGAGAGAGAGAGGGGATTCACAGAGATCACCAGAAATTCACAGAGAGATCACCAGAAATTAATAATGTTTATTATTTTTAATTTAATTAATGAAAGTTAAAGAGTTTTTATTAAGTACAATTAAAATCAATAAATCAATCTAAAATTAAATAAAATAAATTATATAGAAAATAAATAGAAATTATTACTGTATAAACAAGGGTAAAAACAAGGGTAAAAACAAAATAATAATACAATGTATATTAACTATGTTAAAAAATAAACCAATGTTCAACCCCTAGTATGTTAACTACTTTTTACAAAAACAAAGGCTTGTTTTCTAGTGTTGTTTTTTACCTTAAAAATGCCAAAAACTAGGGGTTTACATTTTCCGGTGGTTACAACTTACAATGGGTCATAAAGGTGTATTCCAATTGTTGCCAGTCTGGTATACGGTGCGTGTGGTCCAGAACAACCCATTGATCATGAAGGTCTCCTCTGCTTTGATACCTTCTGATGTAGTCAACTCCTAAACCCGGTCCTTCAACTGTCATTTTGAAGATCAGAGGCTGCTCCTTAGCACCATGCAGTTCCATCCCTGGAATATGTATGACGTGAAGGAAAGGTATTGGCAACTTTGTCTTCAGCTTCAGAAGACCCTCGTAACCCTCTCTAAAGTGTGTCTCCTTCTGTCTTGATTGTGTAATCCAGTCCTGAGTCCTAAAGGAAAGGTCACGTCAGTGTGTAGAGATCTAAAGAAAATACCTTCGATGGTTTGTTAAAGGTTCAAGTTTTGAGAGTAAACCGGAGGTGCTATAGAAGTAGATTGCATTTGGCCGCAGTGCAATTCGGGATGATAACAGAGCTGCTGCCATTGTAGATCTGTCGTTTCTCATATGTTTTATCTACTAAAACCAAAGTTGTTTGAGTTAGAGAGACTAACCTAGTCACATGCACGAGACTTCTCCTTCTTCCTTGAAAAGTTCTTCAAAGATGAGCTCATGCGCAGCTTGAAACTCAATCACTCGTTAATTGGTTCGCAGACTGCTCCTTACCACGTTGCTGACACTAGATCTAGCACGCTGAACTTTTGAAGTTGACACTGAGGGGCTGACTGGATGCTGATGAACACCTCTGTGAATGAACAACCTTGTAAAAGAAGTTGTCTGACAAAATGTAGTACACATAAGCCAGACAAGTGTGCACTAGCAATGGCTCCTCTCCACAATGCTTACATTTCATGCCTATTACTTACTTGTCTCAGTTGTCTTTGCCTTCTCCACAGCACCCTTGAAGTGACATTCATTGCTTTCTTCTCAAAAGCCAAGTAGGGCAGTAAGGATTGATGCATTTGAGATGTTTGACACATGAACTTCGACTGACTCGCGCCGAAACATGCCAGTGTGTTGTTGTCAGGTGTGTCAATGGTAGCAGCCATCCTTGCGATTCATCCCCAAGTACTTCTCTGTGCTTTCTTTCTTTGGAAGAAGTTCGTAAATGACATTTCCATTGTATCTGCGGTAGTTCAGAGACTCGTTTAACTTCAGACGAACCAATGAGATCCTTCCCTATCCTACATTTGTCTGCTCTTAGAAGACACACCAACATGGATTCCTCATGCTCCTTTTTCCGCACCTGAACAACGGTCCCTTAGTTGGGAACAATGTTAAAAGACAAACTAGTTTGATGCATTGCCTTCTGGTAACAACTCCATCTTGTCCAAAACTCGCAGAAACTGACATCAATTGAACCACATGTATACTGAACCAACAAGGATGTTGAAAGCAAAGTGAAGATCATGTTCAAACACAAAAACATTTCCCATCTTCATCGACTGGGAAATCTTTGTCAATGCCTTCATAAGTAACTCTGGCCATGACAACGCAAGGAGAAAGCTTGGTGGTTTAGGAAAGCAAAGCAAAAGATTAAACACACTCTCGTTCACCAAAAAAAATTATAATCGTTGATAATAAATGTGAATACACTTTTGTATATAATTAATTCTACACTGCCCAGCTCACAGTGTTCTTAATGTTGTCCTCTCTAGTATCATCGATTTAATTTAATTACTACCTTTTATGATTTGAAATTATTATGACCCATATAACGAATCAAAGAATATTCCCCAGAAAGGTATAAGCTAGAATATTCCTAAGGAGCTATACCTAGATCTAAGAGAGAATTAAGGGCACACTATTATTGGAAGCCTTTCTGGGAGAGCAGCGTGTGGAGACTAGAGACAGCTCGGGGGAGGTCGGGTGGTCTTGTGAGGGTCTCTAAATTGTACGTAGTGGTGCCTAACAATTTGGTATCAGAGTAGGGTTCGAGATGAGTGATTGGTGGGAAGGAGAGGACAACACCAATGAGGAGTGGATAAACCAGGAAATCGTGTTCGAACTATACGCTATGGCAAAGGATTCTAAGCAATTTCAAGAGTACGTGACTGGTTCCTTTGAGGTGATTCGTGAGCGATTGGATACTATTGAACTCAAGGAACTGTGACTGGTAAGAGCAGGGGCTAGATCGTCTTCGCGTTCCACCTTTTACCAGTAAAGAATCCGCGGATGAGGCTATGAGTTGGCTTGAGATAGCAGCGAACTTGCTCACTGGACAGGGAGTGACTACCGAGTAAGCTATGATAGCTGTATCAGTAGCCTTGAAGGATAAAGCTACGAGGTGGTGGACACGCATTCAAAATCAGCGCCAGTTAGCTCACTAGGAGATGATTGCAACTTGGGAGGAGTTCTCTGAGCTATTTAAGGAGTATGCTCCTCGATTCGATGTGTCTCATGCAAGGCGTGAATTGTGACATTTAGAGCAAGGGAAGATGACCTTGGACGATTACATTGAGAAATTGAGTCAATTACTTTGTCGTGTACCTGACGTGTCTGTCAACCAGCAGAAGGATTATTTTGTAGATGGGTTGTGAAGTGCTAACTTGCGTAGACATCTTAACTCGGTGATTTAGTCCAAGACTTTAAAGGAGCTGTTTTGAATATGCTCGCTTGCTAAATGAGGAGGATAAGGTGTTTAAGGAGAATGAGCGACATGGCAAGAAGTGTGGTAGGAGCACCTCTCCAAGTCCTCGTGAGCACCAGGAGTATAAAGGGAATAACCATCGTGCTAGGCCGAAGTCCAAGCTGGTAGCTTCTAGTTCTTATCGCACCGACAATCGGCCTAAGAAGATTGTCAAGGTGTTTGATAGTGAACGTTGCCACCTGTGTGGAGAGTGGGACACTGGAAGGCCAATTGTCCAAGGAGGAACAAGCCCAAGGGCAAGGGGTTCAATGGTGACAATGACAAGGAGACACCTAAGAAACTTCAGGAGATGGAGCGTGGAGAGGAACACAAGGGAGATAGTTCTAAGCCATGAGGTAAATTTCTTTCTGTTCTTGCTCGACAGGTAAACTGCATGGCACGGGAGGAGCCACACACACGTGCTATTGTGGTGGAGGGACAACTTGGTGAACGTCCAGTGCAAATCCTCTTGGATAGTGGAAGTAGCGATAACTTTGTATCAGCAAAGTTAGTGTAGGAGTGCAGCTTACCCATGAAGACTGTGCCTTAATACGAGATTGAGGGCTCAGCTACTATCACACAGAGCTGGAATGCTTGTGTGGAGGAGTTATAGCTGACGATTGGCAAAACTCAGTTGGTGGAGACTTTCTTTCTTGCGGAGCTAGCACGTGTGGACCTCATCCTTGGGATGAGTTGGCTGGAGCGTGTGGATCCTGAGATCAAGTGGAGCATCAAGCGAGTGAAGCTTGAGTATAGTGGAGTGAAAGACACTTGGTTTGGAACAAGGCTTGAGTCTCCAAACAAGTATCTTTCTACTATGTCTTTGAAGAAATCTCCGTAAAAAGAAGATCAAGTCTTTCTGATGTATATACGTGAGTTAGATTCTTCTAATGTCACATTGGGCGAAGCTGCTGTGCAAGTTGTCCTTGAGGAATTTGCTGATATCTTCCCTCCCGAGCTACCTCATGGCTTACCACCTGCAAGAGGTGTGGAGCATGAGATTGTGTTGGAACAGGGTAAGAAAGCCATTTACTGTAAGCCGTTCCGACTAAGCCATGCTGAGGAGCAAGAGGTTAAGAGACAAGTGATGGAGCTATTGGAATATGGCTTCATACAACCGAGCAAGTCTCCATTTGGTGCACCTGGCACCATGAGGATGTGCATAGACTACAGAGCTCTCAACAAGCAAACAATGAAGGACATGATGCCCATGCCACATGTGGATACTATCATGGATCATCTCAGTGGAGCCAGAGTGTTCACCAAGATAGATTTGCGCAGCCGGTATCATCAGATTGCTGTGAAGGAGGTAGATATCTATAAAACTGCTTTCAACACTAGCTTTGGGCATTTTGAGTTCACTGTTATGCCATTTGGCTTAACAAATGTCCCAGCCACATTCACTCGGTTGATGACTGAGGTGTTTGGTGACTACTTGCATGACTTTGTGGAGATCTTCCTCGACGATATTCTTATTTACAGTAAGAATATGAAGGAGCATGTGGAGCATTTGAGAAGAGTTCTTTAATTGCTGAGAGAGAATAAGCTCTATGCAAAGAAAAGCAAATGTGCATTTGCTCAGTGCGAAGTGGAGTATTTGGGTCACATTGTGACGCCAAGTGGAGTGAAGACTGATCCACAGAAGGTGGCAGTGGTGGAGCAATGGCCAGTTCCTAGCAATGCACAAGAGTTACGGAGTTTCTTGGGCATGGTTGGTTATTACCGGCGGTATGTCAAGGATTATGCTAAGAAAGATTCTTCGTTAACTAGGTTGCTGAGGAAGGACGTTCCCTTTACATGGAGTGCTTCAGAGGAGAGCAGTTTCCAAGCTTTGAAACAAGCTTTGGTACGTGCACCAGTTTTATATATTGCAGATCCCTCTAAGCCTTATGAGGTATCGTGTGATGCAAGTGGAGTGGCCATTGGAGCTATACTTATGCAAGAAGGAAGGCCTATTGCTTATGAGAGTCGTACTTTGAATCCTGCAGAGCAACGGTACTCAACGTATGAGCAAGAACTACTGGCTATTTGTCATAGTTTTTATTATGACTCGACCCTTTACTTTGGGGTTTGACTGTTGTTACCTACCGAGTTGTGTGGCGAACCCTAGTTGTAGTGAGAAACAGCCCCGCTTAGTGCACTTAGGTGTTTAGGGGTAGTCCGGCCGGCTGTCACTAGGTACCTCGAGAAACTCTAGGCGAAGGTAGTACTTACCCTCTAGAAAACTCTCCCCCAGTTTGACGTAGGTTTTCGTTAAATATAGCTTGTCAAAAAGGGTTAGGGACACCCCTAGGGTTGACCTAACCCTAGGGTTGCCCTAACCCCACGCCCTAATACCCCCCCTAGGGGTTAGGTTTAGGGTTAGGTTAGGACAACCATTTTCTCTAAGGGCTGGCATTTTTGTGCCAGCCCACTTACTCATTTAGGTAAACAGGGGGGGGGGGGTCCGTCACATAAATAAGGTAGAGTGTATGTAGTGAGGCTTCCTGGGTTCAAAAGAGAGCTCGTTAACCTCCTACCGGTGCAAGCTAAGCTTGTGTCGTCAAGGTGCAACCCTCTGTTGTGCCGCCCAAACTTCCACACGACAGGGGTACAACCCACCCTAGGGTTAGACTATCCTTATCGTTGGCAGGATCTTGCCTTTGAGACAAGGGCACGTCACTTCCAAGGAGTTAGCCAGATTCCTTGGTCCGAAAACCTGCTCGCAAGCTCAAAGGTATTGCCCGAGTTCACGTTCCGCAGAACTAGTGGTTGAGGCCTTGCTCCGGCCGCCTCAACCACGCCAAGCTAGGAACAACACCTATAACTCGGCCAGTCCGTGCATCCTGATTCACAAGGTGAGTCTCGTTCGTGGACTTGGTCAGTTAGGGTTTAGTTCCTAAGGGTTGGGTTCCTAATACGGGTTACTTTACCAGATTCCGTGGGGTTTCCAGAGAGGGGATTCCAGGGTTGGCACCTGGCAAGCCGCCTTTGTGGCACCAGGTAAAAACTCTGACAATTGGTATCGGAGCAAGTTCTCTGCGGTCAGTAGGACTACCTTAAGTCATAGAGTGTTTCAATGTTTAGATAACTCTAAATTCTTGATCTACTCTATCGCTTTGGTTAACATGTCTGTATTCTGCGCAGAGAGTTTGATCCTGTGAGTTGTCAAACTCGGAGAACACTTGCTCAGTGAGTCGGCGTGAGATTCTAGGTATGTCCGAAAGTCTTATGCTAGTTCAAGCTGATGTGTGTGGGTGTACAACCTGTGCAGGGTGTTTCCAACTTAACATTGGGAATATTCCGAGCATATTCTCCGAGTGTTGAAACTAGGGTTCAATACGATGAGCAAAAGCAACCGGAGCCTGAGGCAGAGAGGGCTGTCGCAGAGGCTCAAAATGAGGAGATGGATGAAGCTGATCCAGGTCGACCCCCTAGGGCTAGGCAGCGACCTGGTTGGCGTGAAATAATGATGGATGCCCTAAACGAACTTCGAGGGGACTGGGATTGAATGACAGAATCGATAATGTTGCCGTTCGGATTCCAACGAATACGGCAGTGCCAGACGTTCCGCAACCAGACACACAAAAAAGAAAAGAAGCATGACTCAGAGTCAGGTTCCTCTGAATCAGATTCTTCGACGGAAGTAGTTGGTGGAGGTCCCAGTAAATTCAAACCGGTAAAGCCTTCGAATTTCATGGGTTCAAAGGATTACAAGGTTTTGGATGACTGGTTGTATGATATGGAAAGCTATTTCGAGGCTGCTTCCGTGAGAAAGACAGAAAAGGTTGCATGTGCTAAGCAGTTTCTTAAAGAAGAAGCTAAGACTTGGTGGCGAATTGTTGAAGGTGAACGTGGATACCGAAACAGCTGGAAGCACATGAAAAAGGAGATCAAAAAGCAGTATATGCCGGATGATCTCGGTTTGCGATTGCGTGCTGACCTGGCACTTTGTCAACAGGGAGTTCGGGGAAGTCCTATGGACCACGTTTATCGATTCGAAAGTGTACGGCGATTGGTGCCAAATATGAGCGATGATGAAGCTCGAAGTTGCTTCATGGCTAGCTTGAATGAGAAAACGCGAAGGGAGATCTTAAGGTACAAGCCCACAAGCTATCGGGAATGTCAAGAGGCAGCTCAAAAGGTTGCTTATGGCATGTCGTTAGAAGACTTGTACAAAGGGGAGGAAGCAAAACCTAAACCAAGGAGGTTTCCTCCAAAGTCTGGGTTCAGAAGGTTTGATAGGCGACCAGATCAATCGCCATCAATTCGAAGTGCAAGTCCCTTTGTTGGCAGTTCCAAGTTTTCGGACACATCAAGACCCACCGGATTTCGGAAACCATTGGCGTTACCACCTCCTCAGCAGACCAAAGGATCGGCTCCAAAGTCTGCTCCCCCGCGTTCCGCAGGCGGGGTCGTGAAATGTTATAATTGTAACAAGCCTGGTCATTTTGCTAAAGAGTGTCCGGCACCCTCACAACAATCAGGACATTTCAAGGCGATGGTAGAAGAGGAAGTTGCTGAACCAGAAACGCTTGAAGATCCGGAAGATGAGTCAGAAGAGGTAATGTTGTGCCAGACACAACCTGCCTTATTCGCTATTCAAGACAAAACTGACCCTTTGCTATATTTGACAGGAAGGATACGAGGGGACCGAGTCCGAATGATGATCGATACTGGAGCAACATACAACTTCATATCGACTAGTCTAGCTCGTCGATTGAATTTGGATGTAATAAAGATGTGTGAAATAAAGATCAATTTTGGCAAAGGTTCTCAAAATACTAATAATATAGCAAGGGCAGTTCCTGTCCAAATCAAAGATTGGAAGGCTAAGCTAGACTTAGTTGTCTTGAATATGACGGGGTTTGACTTTGTTCTGGGTATGGAATGGTTCCATAAACATGTAATCGAAATGAGGGGTTCCGGAGATAATCGAATCACGCTTGCAGCAGATAAAGAAGCCATTAGAAAAACGACGCTCAGAATGGAAACGCTAACTGATAGGATTGGAATCCTATGTTCCTTACCTTGACTCAGTTGCGTAAAGCAGTTAGACATCGGGAACGTGTGTTTCTTGCAATGGTTTTGGATACTGGTGAAGTCAAAATAGGAGATGGTCAAGAACATGTTCCCGAACCTATTTTGGAAGTCTTGAACATGTTTAGGGATGTGTTACCGGAAGATTTGCCGCCTGAGTTACCTCCACGTCGAGCTGTGGACCACAGAATAGAGGTTTTGCCGGGTTCGTCTCCACCGGCAAGAGCCCCATATCGGTTAAATCCTCAAGAGTTGATTGAATTGAAGAGACAGCTGACGGAATTGGTTGGTCGAGGACACATTCGACCTAGTCGATCACCATATGGTGCACCGATCTTGTTTGTAATGAAAAAGGATGGTACGATGCGAATGTGTGTGGACTATCGAGCACTGAACGCGATAACTATCAAAAACAAGTATCCTCTTCCGCGAGTGGACGACTTGTTTGATAGACTATCAAAAGCAAAGTACTTTTCAAGAATAGACTTGAGGTCTGGGTACCATCAGATTCGGGTAGCAGAGAATGACATTGAGAAGACCGCTTTTCGAACGCGTTATGGATCATTTGAGTTTCTAGTCTTGCCATTCGGGTTGTGCAATGCTCCAGCAACTTTTTGCACAATGATGGATGATGTGTTTAGAGACTATCTAGACGAGTTCGTGGTGGTGTATATTGATGACATTCTGGTTTTCAGTTCGACAATTGAAGAACATGTGGAACACTTAGAAAAAGTGTTTCAGAGGTTGAGAGAGAACCAGTTGTATGCTAAAGAAAGCAAGTGCGCATTTGGTCAAACCAAGATAGATTTCTTGGGACACTTGATCTCAGGTGGGGAGGTTGCCATGGACCCAAAGAAAATTCAAGCTATTACTGAGTGGATGACCTTAAAACGTGCATGAAGTTAGATCATTTCTTGGTCTGACAGGGTATTACCGAAGATTCATAAAGGGTTACTCAGAAATAGCGGCCCCATTGACAGATCTTACGAAGAACATTCCATGGCATTGGACTCCAGAGTGCCAACGTGCATTCGTCAAACTCAAAGAGGCTATCTCTTCTGAGCCAGTTTTGCAGTTGCCCATCTTTGAAGATCCCTTTGAAGTAGAATGTGACGCTTCCGACTTTGCAATTGGTGGTGTATTGCAACAAAAAGGACATCCAGTGTCCTTCTTCTCGAAGAAGTTAGATGCCGCGCAAACTCGATGGCCTACCACGAAAAGGAGATGTATGCTATTGTTGCTTCCTTGGAGTATTGGCGTCATTATCTTCCAAGTCATGGCACTGTGGTTTGGACAGATAGTGTAACTCTAAGATTTTGAAACGCAGCCGAAGCTATCACCAAAGTATGCTAGATGGCAGCAGAAGTTGGCACGATTTCAGCCTGAAATCAGACATAAGGCGGGAAAGGACAATGTGGTAGCTGATGCACTCAGTAGAAAGGGTCATCTTCGTATTATGTCAGCACCCGTGTCAACTTTGGTGGATGAATTTGTGACGGCGTATCCTCAGGACAAGTTTGCCAAGGAAGCTTTGAGCCTGGTGGCAAAGAGGAAACAAGTTCATCAATTACGAAGAGATGGTAATATTCCAGCAGGAATAGAAAGTCGAATGGATGCACTCAAACAGGCCCATTTTGCAGTACGAGATGGAGTTCTTTATTATAAAGAAAAGAGACTCTATGTTCCAGAAGGGACATGGAGGGAGAGGCTATTAAGAGAGCATCACGACGTTCCTTTGGCAGGGCATGGTGGAAGGCACAAGACATTGGCTTTGTTGAAACAGGGATTCTATTGGCCGGGTATGATAGACGATGTTGCCAAGTATGTCAAGACATGCCCCACATGTCAACAAGTGAAAAGTCGTTCGCAAAAACGAGCTGGGAAGTTACAATGTATACCGATTCCAGAGCGGCCATTTCAAAGTGTTACTTTGGACTTTATCATGGGATTGCCAAAATCTTGTGGTTTCAATGCTCTTATGGTGGTGGTCGATCGATTTTCAAAGGTTGCTCATTTCATTCCAACTGTAGAGACAGTGAATGCAAAACAAGCAGCAAAGTTGTTCTTCCACGAAGTCGTAAGAGTGCGAGGGCTACCGGAAACGATGATCTCAGACCGGGATCCTCGATTTACTGGCAAGTTTTGGGGAACGTTGTTCAAGCAATTTGGGACGATGCTGAGGTTTAGTACGGCTTATCATCCACAAACGGATGGTCAGACGGAGAGGGTAAACCGACAAGTCGAGGACTATCTCAGATGCTATGTTCAAGGTGATCAACTTGATTGGGCTGAACACTTAGATATGGCTGAGATATGTTACAATAACTCGATGCACACTGCAATCGGATGTAGCCCGATGGAAGTGTTAACTGGGAATAAGGGTGGTATTCCTCAGAGTATGGTGTTACCGAAAGACGATAGCAATCGAGTTCCATCTGTAGCAGAGTTCACGGGACAATTGTATCGAACATGGGAAGCTGCTCGTCAAGCGATGGCTGCAGCTCAGGAAAGGTATCGTCAGCAGTACGATAAACATCGGCGGGATGTAGAGTATCAGGTTGGGGATATGGTATTGTTGAGTACCAAAAACCTGAAGGTTCCAACGACTCTTTCGAGGAAGTTTCTATCGCACTACATAGGTCCATACAAGGTGGTGAAGCAAGTAGGGAAAGTGGCTTATGAGTTATCTTCCTCCGGAGTTGGGAACAATACACAATGTGTTTCATGTCAATTTACTCGAGCCATTCCACAAAGATGAGAAACATCCGCAGAGATATGAAAGCTTACGTCCGCTTCCTGAGCTGGTCGGCGATAAAAGGAGTATTAGATGCAAAGGATATTAAACGCCGAGGGACGCGAAACGTAAACGAGAATATCTTGTCAAGTGGAAGGGTTACCCGGCATGCGAGTCGACATGGGAACCATTGGATAATCTACAGAACGCGATGGAGATAGTGAAGGAGTTTGAGGCAAGGTCTCAAACTGTTAGTAATGATGATAAGGAATAAAGCAAGTCTTTATTTCTTATTAACCAAGGGGCCGGCAACAACACTAACTAGAGGCCTCCTATATAAATTCTAGTTAAAAAAGAAATTAACCAGTGTTGTGTGCGTCGGGTGACAGACTTTGCAGACGTGCAAAAGGTCTCCAAATGACTTCATGTCGCAGGTGGTGCCTCCGGCAGCTGGGTTTACGACTCAGTGAACGACGGTTCTGAAGTACTTGGTTTCGCGTAATGCAAGGGGGGTAATAAAACTTATGTGAACTTTTGGCTGACTCCACATAGAGTGATATGTTAGTTTTGGTTAATTTTTTCTAACATTATCTAGTCTTGGAGTTGGACGTCAACGAGGACGTTGACATTTTCAAAGGCGGGGAGTGTGTCATAGTTTTTACTATGACTCGACCCTTTACTTTGGGGTTTGACTGTTGTTACCTACCGAGTTGTGTGGCGAACCCTAGTTGTAGTGAGAAACAGCCCCGCTTAGTGCACTTAGGTGTTTAGGGGTAGTCCGGCCGGCTGTCACTAGGTACCTCGAGAAACTCTAGGCGAAGGTAGTACTTACCCTCTAGAAAACTCTCCCCCAGTTTGACGTAGGTTTTCCGTTAAATATAGCTTGTCAAAAAGGGTTAGGGACACCCCTAGGGTTGACCTAACCCTAGGGTTGCCCTAACCCCACGCCCTAATACCCCCCCCTAGGGGTTAGGTTTAGGGTTAGGTTAGGACAACCATTTTCTCTAAGGGCTGGCATTTTTGTGCCAGCCCACTTACTCATTTAGGTAAACAGGGGGGGGGGGGTCCGTCACATAAATAAGGTAGAGTGTATGTAGTGAGGCTTCCTGGGTTCAAAAGAGAGCTCGTTAACCTCCTACCGGTGCAAGCTAAGCTTGTGTCGTCAAGGTGCAACCCTCTGTTGTGCCGCCCAAACTTCCACACGACAGGGGTACAACCCACCCTAGGGTTAGACTATCCTTATCGTTGGCAGGATCTTGCCTTTGAGACAAGGGCACGTCACTTCCAAGGAGTTAGCCAGATTCCTTGGTCCGAAAACCTGCTCGCAAGCTCAAAGGTATTGCCCGAGTTCACGTTCCGCAGAACTAGTGGTTGAGGCCTTGCTCCGGCCGCCTCAACCACGCCAAGCTAGGAACAACACCTATAACTCGGCCAGTCCGTGCATCCTGATTCACAAGGTGAGTCTCGTTCGTGGACTTGGTCAGTTAGGGTTTAGTTCCTAAGGGTTGGGTTCCTAATACGGGTTACTTTACCAGATTCCGTGGGGTTTCCAGAGAGGGGATTCCAGGGTTGGCACCTGGCAAGCCGCCTTTGTGGCACCAGGTAAAAACTCTGACACTATTGTTAATGCATTATGAGTATGGAGGCACTATCTTTATGGTGCAAGTTTCAAGGTGTTTACAGATCACAAGCCTTTGGTGTATCTGTTCATACAGAAAGAGTTAAACTCTCAGCAAGCTCGCTAGATGGTTAAGCTCATGGAGTTTGGCAAATTTCCTATTGAGCATCGCGCAGGAAAGGCTAACGTGGTGGCAGATGCTTTGTCACGCGTTAGGAGAGCCACAGTAGTGGGAGAATTCCAAACACGCTTATGTAATGCATTAACAAGGACAGTCAGTGAGTTTAGCCAAGTAGTTCAACATGCTCAAGCACAAGACGTCGAGGTGCAGAAGCTCAGAGGACAGCTAGAGCCACCATTCTCATTTCAGGATGGGGTTTTGTACTATAATGGCCGTGTGTACCTTCCTTGTGTGGACCATTTGATCAACCAGGTACTATATTTTCATCATGATCGCCTAGAGGCTGGTCATTTTGGGGGGAGGAAAACGTATGAGTTAATCAAGAGGAGGTTCTACTGGAGGAATATGAAAGCTGATATCATAGAGTACTGTAGAACTTGTGACAAGTGTCAGCAAGTAAAGGTGCCCAAGGAAAAACCAGGTGGGCTATTAGTACCATTGCCTATTCCAGACAGGCAATGGGCAGTATCTCTATGGACTTTGTCACCCATTTGCCAAGGACACAGAGGCAGAATGAACGGGTGTGGGTCATTGTGGACAGGTTGACAAAGTTTCAAGTTAGTTCCCTTGGGGAAGAATGTGAATGCATCCGAGCTGGCTACGATGTATTTACAACATGTATTTCCTATCCACAGATTTCCAATGATATTGTAAGTGATAGGGACTCGAAGTTCACTTCTAGCTTTTGGAGAGGCTTTTCTAAGTGCATAGAAGTGAAGCTTAAGCTGTGTAGTGGAGATCATCCCGAAATAGATGGGCAAACAAGAGGGTGAACCAAGTTCTGGAAGATATGCTAAGGTGCACTATTAACCAGAAGGAAGGCAAGTGGGATAAGTATATTCCATTACCGAGTTTGCTTATAATAATAGCCAGCACAGTGGCATTGGAATGCGTCCATACTATGCTATGTTGGACGACATCCCAAGACAGCTTTTGAGCTCGGTTTAGCAAGTAAGAAGGCTCAAGGCAACATGGATGAGGAAGTTAAAGATCTGAGTGTTGAACTTGACAACATTCAGAGTTTGTGCAAGAAGAACTTACAAGCAGCTTAGTGCCGAGCTATCAAGTTTGCTAATGAGCACAGAAGCTTCCAAGAGTTCCAGGTGGGGATTATTATATCTCCGAGTGGTATTTTGCCCACACATGTAAGGTGAAACACAGTTGTGGCCCTTACGGAAGGGACCACAATGATAAGTTGTCTCCCAGGTACTCAAGTCCTTATGAGATTCTGGAGCGTATCGGTAAGGTGGCATATCGATTACGGCTGCCAAAAGGAGTGAGGGTGCACCTAGTGTTTCACGTTAGCCAGTTAAAGAGAGTACTCACAAGGAATGAGTCTCGGGTAGATTCTTTGTGGATGGACGAGGCTAATGATACAGGACAATTGAGTAAGTTATACTGCCCTTGAGGACAAGGACTTGCTAATGGGGGAGGATTGTTATGACCCATATAACGAATCAAAGAATATTCCCCAAAAAGGTATAAGCTAGAATATTCCTAAGGAGCTATACCTAGATCTAAGAGAGAATTAAGGCACACTATTATTGGAAGCCTTTTTGGGAGAGCAGCGTGTGGAGACTAGAGACAGCTCGGGGGAGGTTGGGTGGTCTTGTGAGGGTCTCTAGATTGTACGTAGTGGTGCCTAACAGAAATATCTTCACCTTTATCAATTATTCACATATTTTAATATTAACCCTAAATATTAATGTCACATTTATTCCGTAGGGTTCACTGTTTTCATTGCGGCTAAGGTTTTTTGGTAGATAGGGTTTACTATTTCCATTGTGGTTAGGGTTTTTTCTATCTCAGATCTGATATCTGAAATCTCCTCCAAGGGCACTTGAGAGGAGCGGCGCCATCCATTTCAAGTTGATTCGTGCAGCACCCAAGTAAATGAATCGAGATTTCTGTGCCGATTTAGATTGTCAGCACCATCCTGCTCAGTTGGCGGCCACAAGGTATGTGCAATTTCTTTATTTTATGATTTGCGGCTCAAATAATTTATTTTTCAAAGTTAAAGGGTCTTAGAATTTGTGCCGTGTGAGAGAGACGGCACCATCCTGGTTCAGTTGGCAGCCACAAGGTATTTTCAATTTGTTTATTTTTTGCTTTACGGCTCAAGTATCCATATCACAATGTTTTTTTTTTTCAGAGTTAATGGGTCTTCCCATTTGTGTCGGAAGCTCAAAAATAAAGGGTCTTCCCATTTGTGCCGACTGAGAGTGACGGCACCATCCTGGTTCAGTCGACAGCCACAAGGTATTTTCAATTTGTTTATTTTTTTGCTTTGCGGCTCAAGTACCATATCACAATGTTTTTTTTTTTCAGAATTAATGGGTCTTCCCATTTGTGTCGGAAGCTCAAAAATAAAAGGTCTTCTTATTTGTGCCGACTGAGAGTGACGGCACCATCCTGGTTCAGTCAACAGCCACAAGGTATTTTCAATTTGTTTATTTTTTGCTTTGCGGTTTAAGTATCACAATTTTTTTTTTTGAGTTAATGGGTCTTCCCATTTGTGCCGTCTGAGAGGGACGGCACCATCCTAGCTCAGTCGGCATACTTCTTATGTTATCTCTTCAGTGCCGTCTGAGAGGGTCGACACCAACCTGTCTCAGTCGGCAGGATTTGCTCTTCTACTTTTCTGTGCCAACTGAGAGGGTCGGCACCATTTAGCTTGAGTCGGCAGCCACAAGGTTAGTCATCTTTGATTTTTATTTTTTATTTTGTCTCCTAATCAATTGACTTGTGTGTTTGCTTTCCAGAGTTTACAAAATGGTGAGAGCTTCAAAACATCTACTAGAGACTACACCTGATGAAGAGCCACGAAAAGAGAAGAGGATATCAAAGCACAAGCTAGGCAAGAGAGGAGAACCATCTAATGTAGCAAAGGAGGATCCTCCAGTGACTCAGTCTGAAGTAGTACCAGTTGAGCAGGAGCAGCCTCCATCAACCATCATAGATTTCCCGGAGAGCTCGTCGCAGTTGCCTCCTTCATCCGCTGAGGTTACAGTCCTGAACGAGCAAGTGCAGATGACAGAGGCAGTTGAAGCTAGCGAGGACGGCTTGGAGGAGGTAGTCAGCAAAAAGAGAGGCCGCGGGAAAGCTGATCCAAAAGGCAAGAAGGCGAAGAGCGATAAGGAGCCGAAGGAGTTATACAGCATACCGACTAGCCTGCATTTGGAGAGCTCAACGAACCTACTCGACAAAATTACTATCAAGGGACTTGGTGATCCTCTTGATGTGCCCATCTGTAGAATGCATTCGAACGAGGTGGTTCGACGAGTGAACCCAGGGGACTTGGACAGGCTGGTGCCATCATTGAAGAAAGCTAATTATCTACGCAACATGGCCTTGTTCATTATGTCCATCGGATCCACTCACTGATGAGGAGCTATCAAAGCTGTCAAAGGACACGGTTCAGTACGAATAACACCGGTCTTTCGAGCAAGCTCTTACTAGCCGAAGTACAAACAGTGGGCTTCGAGGCTCTCAAACTGAAAGTTCAGCTGCTGGGACAGGAACCATAGGCTACAGGCTTTGCAGAAGCTCTATCAGGAGGATGCAGAGGACAACTAGTGATGGGCTATTCGCGTTCGTCGAGTTTCATCTCCACGGAGAACCTCAAATCTTCAACTGTTTCGATGTTCCAATCGATGAACATGTGAGTATTTTCTTTTCTTTTTGTTAAGGGTCTAGACTTACAGTTTCATCATTGAATAAATCTTCAGCAACATCTGTGGAAACAACGCTACCACATATCTCCTCGCTGTAAAGGCGATCTGCACTAGTAGCAAAGGAACTCAGAAAATCCTCGAGTCACTCACGGAGGTTGATCGTCTTGAGGTGCGGAAGTGGAAGGAGAGTGCAACAGGAAAGACGGCTTGGCATCCTCTTTAAACTGATCTGCACAAAGATCCTTTTCAAGGTAACCTCCGATTTAATTTATAGGAAAGATTTTTAACTTATTCTATTGCAGAATGAGATCGACAATGATCTCGACAGAGCAGTCACCAATGGCTAAAGGCAATCCACAGCTTGAGTTGAACCTGAAGCAGCTAGTGTACAAGAAGCATGACAAGCGTATGCACAAGTTCCTTTCTATCATAGACCCAAAGTTGGGGGAGGAGTGGTTCCAGAAGGTGACGAACATCTCTCATAAGTAGTGTCGTTGGACTGGGCATTGAGAAGTTGTACGCGATGTCAAAGGCAAAAATTTAAACATGCTGCGACTCCGATACTTGAACAAGCTCACTCATCTCGAATCCAAGGCAAACAACAAACACTTGGGCTACCAGGCATGCAAGACAAAGAGTGGATCAAGTGGTTCACCTTGGACTATATATTGGAAGGCTGTGCACGAGGAAGACATTCAGATCTTTAAGGGGTTGCGAGAGGATGGTGAAGAAGTTGGAACGGATGTCGACTTCATGAGCTGGTTTGACGAGATGCGAACTCAGGCAAGTGCCTTGTCTTTCAACCCTTCCTGACTGCATACGGTTCACTTATTCGATGGAGCCGAATGAGTTTCTAGAGCGTGAGAGTCTGTGTGTCGGATGATATGGAGGTAAGCTTTCATTCCAACATTGCTACTAACTAACTTTGTGTTACAGGTTCATACTAGCGAAGAAAATGGCACCGTCTCAGACGATGAAGCTATGGACAGATCATACAAGCGAGCCTCACATGTGGTCGAGAGCAGAGGGAGCTCTAACACCGTTCGAACGGAGCATGTTCTTTTGGCTCGACTGTCTGTCGCAACAGCCACCAGCTTGGGAGAGCTCATTGTTCGACGTGCATGGCAATGATTTTCCAGCGATTGTTTGGGAGCTGGCCGAAGTAGAGGCTATCAAGAAGAGCAAGATGAAGAAGACGGTGCGGAAGAACAACTACCTGCAAAGGGATCGGGAGCAGGACCAAGCTCTTCTACAGTACCTCCGCCGGCAATCGACTTTACAATCAATGAGGTGCAGCCACTTGTAGCTGGTTTGGACATCAAGGACAACATGATGACCTTCATCCCAACACTGGCTACATCCCATGGATCCTACGACCTGGCTGTGTGTGATATGGAGGATGAGCAGGTCTTTCTTCAGCCGGGTGCTTCCCAGACAGAGGTGTTACACCAAGCTCCGACAACAGGTTGACAAACTACATATGGCTGAGTCAAAACGGTGTTCCAGAAGTGGTAGGTGAATACGCTTCAACCTCATCATCCTCGACTTGCCCAATGAGCTTGTATATGGAGGTGCTAGCATCAACAAGGACATTGTGCAGCTAGATCCGGTGAAGTTTGAGGAGGCCTTGCAGTTCAGTGGAATGCACTTGGCAGCGAGTGGTTTCATGGTCGTCTTTGTGAGTTCTCCTTCTGTTTCGGCGGTGATTTAGGCAGCTGTGGTAATCAACTTGGAGGTTGCAGGACTTACAGCGTCTACCGTGCACGAGTCTGGGGATACCGTGACAAAATTAAGGTAAGCTAGCTATTCAAGTTCAAGTTTAACTTGGTCTATGTGGCAGGATAACTTGTTGGTTCTCTTGGTGCTACAAAGCTCTGAGAAGAAGTCGAAGAGGCCAAACCCTCTGGCGTTGACGAACACGATCCTCGTCGATACCACCAACCGTTTTAGGAGGCTTGGTAAGGAAGTACTTACTTTGTTTATCCTAATGGAAGTTTGTGTAGAATGATGATTCAACCGAAGAGTGTTCGACTCATGCAGCTTTTGATTGAGCGTCTCAGTAGACCTGGCGACCTAGTCTGGGATATTGGTTCCGGAACCGGATCATCGTTGTTAGTTGCAGTCGAGCTCGGAAGGAATATTATAGGAACCGAGAAGAGTTTCGAACTCTCTAGGTTGGCAACAAAAGCTCGCAGAGAACATTAGACCAGAGGAAATACCTACTCAAACACCTCCACGTCCAAGCCTAGCTGGTGGTTCGAGAATTGCAGCTTTACTTAAGATGAAGAAGAAACTTTACCTAAGTGTATTGAGTAATAAATTAAGTTAAAAAGAATAAGGTAGAAATACAATAGTTTTACTAGAATTTTTTTTGCCGACTGGGGCCAATACTGCTGACCATAAAGAATATTCTAAAATATTCTAGAATATTCTAGAATATTCGAGCCCAAGCCTCCAAAATGGCGACACTCGTGTTGAAAGTGAAACATATGCTCTCTCATGCACACGCACACACCCATTTTGATTGCTGAATTGTGTATGTTTAGCACACGAGGCTTCGCCACCGCTACAGGACGTGGAGACTATGGAGGGGTTAGAAGGCCATTGGTTGATATAAAAGCCTTTTCAACACTTATTTTACATTGGGGCCCCAACTTCAGATGGGATCCTTGGAAGGTGCTAAGAGTCCTCATGGGGTAATATCTTCCGTTGTTTTAGTGTTTGTGTGCGTGTGTGTGTTGTTCTAATCATTTTTGTTCTTTTTAGTATAAAGGATGTAAATTCTGGGTGGAGCCGACAGTTTCGTATATAAGAAGATGATAAGTCTACTTGGGCACACTATACTACATCGACGAGGCACGACCGTGCGTTTGGGGGTAGGAGGGACCTCAAGGTATTATTGCATCTCTCTCTCTTGCTTCCATACAGACACTAACTTATGATTAATAGGTATGGCCAAATGCAAAGACATATACAACGATAATAGACATGTTAGTAAAAACCCGGGAGTTCAACATAGCCATGCAAATATACAAAGAGATGGTAGAGTCCAGTATCAAACCAGACACACAAATGTACACCGTATTAATACAGTCACTATGGTGAGTTTGTTCTTAACTAAGTGAGTTTATCTTTAAAGTTGCATTTTTAACTTAATTGTTATATTTAACTTAATGAATTTATTCTTAAATTAAATGTCCTTAACTAAGTGAGTTTATCTTTAAAGTTGCATTTTTAACTTAATTATTATATTTAACTTAATGAATTTATTCTTAAATTAAATTCTTATTTTAGTTATTATTTTTAACATAATGAATTTTAAATCCTTAGGCTAATTATTATTTTTAATTTGATAATTTAAGTTATTTTAAGTAATAACTTAACTCTCTTTTGAAGTTATTGTGTAACTTCTCTTGACTCTCTTAAGTTACCATGTGTATGTAATATTTTTTTTTGTTTAAGTATATAATAAATTAACTATCTTCTTTTATATAATACTTTAGTACATTTAAAGAATTCTTGATAACACATCAAATCTTTCTCTCTCTAAGTTATTATGTGTAATAATACATGAAATCTCTTTATCATTCTTGCTATGTTAAATTATTTTGTATATGTGATAATTTTTCTTAAATTACTTTGTATGTCATATCTTCACCTTTTTTTTCTCAATTTTAAGGATTTAAGAATAACAATCACATGGAGTTTAAAATGAATGCATATTGATGATATATTTAGGATTTATGATGATATTAAATAATATTTATGATGACTTGTTAGATAAGATTTCAATAATTATTAATTCGATGGTTATTAAATAGGATTTAAAATGGTCGTTGAATGAATAGTTGTTAATTAAAATTTAAGATGATTGTTAAATAAATTTTTATAAAATTTAAAATATATTGATCAGGCAATTTAGAATGGCTATTGAATATGATTTAAAATGATTTTTAATTAAGTGACTTAGGATGGTTATTAAATATGTTTTAGGATGCTTATTAATTAATGAGTAAATTTAAAATGGCCAGTGATGGAACATTGATGACAAACAGACGTATAGACACACACACATAATAAACTTATTATATAAATTATTATAATGTGAAATTTGAATAAATAATCTGAATAACATACCAAATTTAAAATTTAAAAATAATTTTTAATACGCTATTATCTTATAAATTGAATACTGAATTTTTTTTTTATTAAAATAAATCTAACATAAATTTAAATATATAAATAAAAATTTGATTTTGCACTTACATGAATTAATTGATACATTAAATCTTCATATTATATGTCATAGATGTACATGCACACACATGTATGTACACACACAAATTAAAAAATCAATAATAATTAAATTGATGCTTAGGTGGCATGCCACGTTATCACCATCATTTAACACAGATGCCCTAAACGTATTCCATCGTGTCATGATGCATAAGTAGAAACGTATTAAAAAATTAATAATAATTAAATTGATGCTTAGGTGGCATGCCACGTTATCACCATCGTTTAACACAGATGCCCTAAACGTATTGCATCATGTCATGGTACATAAGTAGAAAACGAAGTAAACGTCTCTGCTGGCAGAGCATATTCACTAATGTGGCATCTTAATTAAAGTATTTTCCTTAGAAAAAACGTAATTTGCCACAAATCTATCACTAATACTAATTTATATAATAATATATAAAATATATTTTAATTTTAGATTGTTTGAATTAAAATCTTAAATCTTCCACTTGAAAGCACTTCAATGTAGCATCTTTTAGTTATGTAAACTTTTAAATAAATCTATAAGCTCTTTATATAATTTTATGGCTAAGAAAAATCCGTGGCTAAATATAAATTATTAAATATTAAAAAACTCATAAATTAATAGTCATGTATTGAGATTGGTGGATGGGAAAAATAAACTATAAAGTATTAAAGATTGTAAAATTGATATAAGATTGTCAACTGTATATGAACTTAGCATGATATAAAATTGCTACTATTATATCTCCAGGCCCTATAATAAGAAATGTATTAATATAGTTGTATTACTGGTGTTTTAGTAATGTCTATAATTATAGTTAATAATAAGTGAAACTATTTTAAATGGGAACAAAAATATTCTTCTAAAACTATGCTTCAATTTCATATTCGTATTTAGTCTAATTTAACTGGCCAAATTTCATATTAACGGCCAAATTTCATATTAATTAGTTTAGTTAGTTATACACGTATTTATATATAAAGCACATATGAAGTGGGATATATATTTTTGCCTCCATGGAGGATCGAACTCCAGGCCTCCAGTTTACAGGACTGGCGCTCTACTACCACTGAGCTATAAAGGCTTACAAGAGTAAGTAATAATTACTACATTATACAATTTAATAAATAGACGTTATAATTTAATATACAGACTAGTATACATACGTGTAACTCAAGATGTAACAATACTATTGTGTGTGTCTATACATAAGAGGGAGACATGTATGTGTTTTATATATATACATGCATACATACATATATATATATGTACGTATGTATGTATGTATGTATGTATTGTATTGAATAACGAGTAGGCAATAATATATAGCCTTGACCTAGTTTTTGCTAAATTCAAGTTGGTATGGTTATACATGCTGATGTAATAAAGCTAAATTTAAGTTGGTATAATCAACGTTTATATAACATATATATGTTGATGTAAGTCAAGTGACCATTTATTATTGAATTGCTATTTTTATTTAGTTAATACATCATCAATTTTAAAATGGATAATCAAGTTGATAACAATGTGTAAAATAAACATCGATCCTTTTAAACAACAAGTCAGCGCTGACTTGAAAATACCAATTCGAACTTGTGTTTATTTTTATTTAAAATTATAAACATTTACGATAACTAGAGGATATGTTTTCCTTACACACACATAAACTATAATTCTAACATTTGCTCAAGAAGAAAGATATTTAATACAACTCTTTCTCTCTCTAGTTCACAGACACACTACTAAATTAACCGGATTATGAATCTATAAGCATGTTTCAAAATATAGAGATATCTAACTCTATATTTTTATTTATACATATGTATTTAATAGTTTAAGTGCATGCACGAACATTATATATACATCATAGTTAGTTACGCATGTATGTATATGTAACGTACACAGATACAAATATATTTATACAATATGTAGCAGCTAACATCTTTTGTAATGAACATAACTACAGTTATGCTTATATAAGATATATTATTAGACCACACATTGTGGATGTGTAAGAATGTGTATTTATGTACATGTGTATGTGTCTTTCCCTGTATACTTACATGTCTGCAGACGTGTACAAAAGCACGCTTTTGTGCTTGTGTCTATGTGGTGTGAGTGTGTGTGTGTGTGTGAGAGAGAGAGATTTATATTAAAATATGTGAGTTTCTAATACGTTGTAACTGTGGATTATTCAAAATACATAAAAGAAGTCTATGTATATATCTACATTATGTTTCCTCAGATTCTTAGATTAACATATTTTTTTAGAGTACGTCGTATAAACTAAGCTATAACAAGAAAAATATCATTTTTTACCTATCTATCTAATTATCTATATATATGAGTTAACATTTAAGAAAATTTTGTATGGAATCATTCAATGAAATAATCCTTCCATATAACAGTGAATCTTTTGTCAAGTTTTCAACTGTAGATCTTGTAGTTGATATAAAGTTCATACTAGAATATGTAGTTATAAATTTTCAGCTGTATGATCTCTTTTTGAAAGTTTCTTCAGAGTTTTCCAAGAATGCACATGCAAATTAATAAAGCTAGAAACATGCACACATACACACACATGGAGGAGTTACTTCATCATCTCCACCATGCTCGAGATACACACAAGGTGGTAGCATATCATCATCGTAGTCCTACTCCTGCTTTTTAAGTTGGAGATTGAATATGGCACCTCATATGCAAATTACAAACCACTCAACATTGTAACAAGCTTGATTATTAACGTCTTGGTCCTTTTACTATTATTAATAAGATTAATGACATCACCTTTTAACTTAAACTTTTAATCTCCACGAAGATCCACCTAGTTTTTCATGTGTATATTTTGGAGCCTTATGTCCTTAATACCATTCCTTATCACATGGCACCACCACCACCACATGTGGAACATGATGGTAAGCTAGAGTACAAGGCAGCTACTATCTTGGATTCCAAGTAGATTCAGGGTGAGCTCTACTTGGTGAATTGGGTTGATTACTCTCTTTATCAGAGTTTTTACCTGGTGCCACAAAGATGGTTTGCCAAATGCTAACCATGAATCCCTATCTAAAACCCCCATGATATCTGGTAAAATATCCATGTTAAGAACTCATCTCTTAAGAACTCACACCCCCAATTAGCCAAGTCCACTATCAAGGCTCACCTCACAAGTCAAGATGTGTGCGTTAGCTGAGCTGCAAGTATTGGTCCTAGATTGGTGTGGGTGAGGCAGCTTGAGCAAGGCCTCAACCATTATCCTTACATAACGTGAACTCGGGTAAATAGACTAAAGAATTGGCCGTGTTGTACCTAGTCACAAAGGCAGAATCTTGCCAATGATAAGGGTAGGGTAACCCGAAGGTGAGACATATCCATGTCGTGTGAAAGTTAGGGCAGCACAATGGAGGGTTGTGCCTTAATGACATAAGCTTAGCTTGCACCGGTAAGAGAATAACGAGCTTTCTTTTGAACCACATGATGAAGCTTCATAGTTGATGGCGACCATTTGAGGCTTCCTGAGAAGCACCACATCTGGCCTACGGAGTCCCTGACAACCATTTATGGCAACACGAAGGGATAAATAGTACACATGGATGGAGTTCACTGTAGCAAGCAGAGTTGTGGCCCGAAGGAGAGTCGGGATTAACTCGTTCGAACAAATAGAGATCGACGAGGAACAGCTGGCCAGGAGGATGTGATGGGCCAGCTGAGGGAGGTTGATGGAAGGTGGCGAGGCACCTTGGTTGCCGCAATTGATCCCTACCTCACCTACCCAAGGGAACGAATAAATACCGCATGGCTGAATCTCCGAGTAGCGGTAGACCCGGCACACCAGTGGCAGAGGCGGTTGCATGCCGCCGACAATGAAGAAGGATATGAAGAAACTACAGCACGTTCGGACATCAGTCCAGGTACAACAACATGCAGGTATGAACAGCACCCGGACGAGCAACTTTGCCCGACAATAACCTACGATGCATAATGGGATGGATGGCAGGACGAAAGAAGCCCTCCACCTCTCAATGTAGGCGAAAGTGATGGCCACGATGAGCCCCCAACCAAAGAGCAGAACCCATGTTCGACGAGTACCCTCGAAGCAAAAACCCGCACAAGACAACCCTAAGAAAGGGCAGGCTTGCAATGGAGGCAGGAGTCTCGAGGGGGCGAAAGCAACACGTATAGCGATAAGGGACGTGAGCCGGAAGTCCAACGTGGCCAGTGCCACGATGGACGTAAGGTAGGAAACCCAGGGTCACCATCACCCACCATGGTGAGGCGGGGGGCCCGTGGCTGCCTGGAAAGAGGGGAGGAAGAGCCTCATCCGGAAGGCCCCTGTAGGGAGATTGCCAATAAGGTAACCTTTGCACCAGGAGTTCAGCCGATCGGACGACGCAACAGGCCAGGGTGGTTACCAGGATGAGAACCCAAGGCTTCAGAAGGCCGAAGTACACATGGGACGACGACACCTGTGCGAAGGCGACTGAACATCAACGAGCTGACGAACTGGGAGGAGGTACTAGAAAGAGGGGCCGCACAGTGGCCACTCCTAGACAAGGGACGAGAAGATTTTGTCCAAGGGCAAAAGAGATTCGCCGAGCGACCAGTATCGCACTGGGCCTGCAAGGGAAATCTGCTAGGGCACACGGAAGAGCCGCAACCATCATTAGATTAGGGGATACCGTCTCAGAGCGAGGAGGATTTGCCCATCGATCATGATCATCTAGACATCGCGAGGGGATTCCATGCACAGTCCTACAAAATCAATCTCATGAGGGAATACCGTCCAACCGAGATAAGCTGTGCCACCAGCCGTCAGGTTTGTCCCGTGGAGGGGGCCCCCGAGGGACAGCCGGGAGGAGCCCATCCTCGTCACCCACCCTCAACGGGAGGGCAGGGCCACGAGGAAGGAGAAAGATACCCGCAGAATACCGAGACGTGGACTACACCACGTCGAAGCGGAGGGTTCAGATTGGAGCACTTCTCAGGCGCAACAGAACACCATGGGAACCGACCCAGTTACCTTACTAGCCGCGCGCTCAATCAGATGCAGGAGAGCACCATAACAATGCCCTTACCCGCGTTCCTTGAAGTAAAGGGGGAAGACGCAAACCAACACATACACAAGTTCGAACAGGTGTGCAATCTTTAGAGTGTAATCGACAATCACAAGAAGCTGAGTGCATTTGCATGCACTTTAAACAAGAAGGCACATGCATGGTGGATGCGATTCCACGAGGCAAACGAAGGAGCTCGCTGGGAAACTGCATGAAGGGCATTTTTGGATACCTTTCGGGAGGAAAAGAGTGAAGAGGAGGTGATCCACAAGCTAACGAGCTTGAAACAAAAAGCGGGAGAGTCAGTCGATGAATACATGGTCTGCATGCTGGGGTACATTGCCCGGCTAAGAGACGCCCCAGTTGACCTGATCAAGAAAATGTGATATCGAAAGGGACTGTGGCTAGAGATCCACAAGTGGATCGGCTTAGATGACGACCGGACGTTCGACAAACTACTCCGGTACGCCAAGAAGGTTGAGAAGCGGAAGCTGAAAGATGCCAAGAAAGGAAGACGCAGGACAAATCGGACGTAGAGGGGGCAAACGACACCACCTTGGATGAGGAAAACCTCTCTAATGCTCCAAAGCCGGCAAGAAGGGAGAAACGGTTGAGAGCCAAGGGGGACAGGCAGCTGCAACGGGGGGAAACCCAATGAGGGGCCACACGAAAGGAAGACTTATCCACCACTGGCTCAAATGGGATACCCGCACGCGGGGACAAGTACTGCAGGTATGTAGCATCTGCAGGTCTCACAAACACAGACAATTGCTATCGGCTGGCCAAACTCATGAGCAATAGGCTACCACAGGCGACCGCACTAATGGTCGAGCGGGGACCGAAAGAGGTGCAGATGGCCAAAGGAGTTACGGCCGCAGGACGGAGGGGATAATCAACCCCGTAGGAGGTCCCATTTGGGAGACCGGAATCGTAGGTCCTGTTCCTGTGAGCGGCAACGGTATTGACTTAGATATGGCAATAGAGAGAGACGGCTGAAACGCAAGGAGGTGTTATGTGCACTTTGCAGAGGCCCACACCCGCTCTACTGATGTTCATGGGTATCATTAATCAAACCAATGCTAGAGGCACAAGTAGCTAGCGTTGCCAGGGCAAGTAACAGGCAGATCTCTGCTAACCCAACGCCAACAACCCCCGCACCGCAAGTAAACCAAGTAACAGTCGTTATGCAAGAATAGGACGACGGGACAAACATAGTACCGTAGGCTCCCTTAGCGGATGAAACAAGGGAACCACAAGGGCGGAGAACCAGGGGAACGCGAAGGCGCAAAAAAAGGAAACATGCAACAAAACCCCCAATATTAAAGCAGTGGGTAAGGAAGCAAACTGAAGGATTGACCATCTCGGGACTCATGGAGCCCAGCCAAGGCCAAGAATCGCTAAAAAAGGTAAGCAGATGGCAAAACCGTGCCTTCAGAAGGAGAGAGGCCCAAACATTGTCAGAACAAGAAACGCCATTGATTCCCACCACATGATGGGGGAATGAGGCACGACCAGCAGCAAGGCCCCCACCAAGAGGCACTACAACCACAATGGACTACGTAAACGACGTACCAACCATTCTAGTTCACATGGTGGGTCACACAATCAGCGAGGTGATTATAGATAGGGGTCGGCAGTCAACGTTATGTCAGCAGAGCTCCACAGAAAGTTGCGTATGCCAACTTCGGAGCTTACTCCCTTTCAGGTACGCATGGCAAATCAGGTCGAGGTGGCACCTAAGGGCATCTTGAGGGCAGTAGAAGTCGAGATCCAAACAGTCAAATTTTGGATCAACGTTGTGGTCCTAGACATGCACGCTAGAGGGGGATTCGACCTACTCCTCGGTCAACCTTGGCTCAGGGGTGCGAAGGTGCAGCACGACTGGGAACACCAACAGATAAGATTCTGAACCAGACGACCACTAGAATACCAGGAGCCAAGCAGGCGCGAAGGATGGAATGAGGGCACAATAACAACCTCTGCAGGCCGACCCCCGGGATCGGGTCGTGCCAGGCAGGAGGCATGTCATCAGAGGCAGCTTAGCGTGAACGAACCAAGGATCTCAGGGGGAACAATTGAAGCCCGAAACTATCCAGCACCGAAACACTGGTTAACCGACCACTAGGACAATTTCGGAGGGCCCATTTGGACACACCCCAGTCGGACGATCGCACCAATCAAGTAGAGCCGCCCAAGCCCGCTATCAGTATGGATCGACATCCCTATATTGGTCCTGGCCTCAACGGCAAGTACCCACTACCACGGACGATCATAGATCAGCCCTAGAAGTAGGGGGGGAGAAGCTCCGGCATAGACCCTCCCTGGTAGAAGTAGGACGCAAAGTCCCAGATGGGGGACATGCGGGGCCAATATGGGGAAGAAGCGGCAGGAAGGGATCAACATGTAAGGCTCTATAGTTAGAGCCAGGATGGGCCCCACTAGGCACCATCAAAACCACCACAGTCGACAATAATAGACAAGTACCACAACAGACAGCCGATAGTAGCCGCTCTAGCCACCCAGATGGAGCACAGGCCGAGGAATCCCGGGGCAGGGCAATCGAACCACAAGGTAACACAACAAGGAAGACGGAGCGGTCGGAAGCAGGATCTCCAAACACACGTGTGGCCAGCTCATAGGATCACATGGTTCACGAGGTTGGACAGCATGCAGGAGGCACGTACTATGAAGACAATGATGGTCGGGCAGTGCCATCATTGCGTATCTAGGCACAGGGATAAACACGCCAATCACCTCGGAGGATGTCACAAGGACTGAAATGACACCTATACTTGAGAAGGAGGTGTACAGTGCCACACTTCCACTACCATGACCACGGGGTGGACGGAGAGGAATCGGCTGGTGGTAATCAAAGAGATTCACTTGTTCATCGAGGGCCAGGAACGATTAGCGGAACTGGTGTCGCCCATGCACTTTAGCTTCAAGGAATTAATCAAGTGACATGACATTCGGCGAGTCAGGAGACAGTTGCGGTTGGACAAATTCTTCGACCTTTCGTGGGGAGAAGTGGATTCGCCGAGAAGGCCAGATAATTTCTCCAGTCAGCGAAACTAGTAGCTAGTCAAACTGGGCGTAGGGGAATATAGTTCTACATGGATGGGAGCGTAGTCTTCCACATTATGTTCAACAAACAAGCGATAGTCTTCCGACTACCAGGGGAAGGCCTTAACCTAGGGGAATGCTCGGACACAGAGGTTCAATAACCCACCACCACATGAACACATGGACTATGAAGCATACAAGCAAATGAGGAAGCAGCCGAGTTCATAACGCTAGTGGCCTTCATGCTTACAGGAAGAATAGGGAGTCGGATCACCAAGCGGTTGGTGAACTATCTTTGCAGGGCCTAGGAAAGAGTTGCAGTAAATTGGGCTGACTGCCTTAAGCAGTACCTGGTTCTGGCTCTAACTAGTGGAATTCATGAAGTTCGGACCGGTACTGAGCAAAGGCTCCCCACGACCGGCCATATTGCTATTATGACCATAGGCTCATTCGACTGGATGATAGTTAGAGCACCACCACCTCCAAATGAGGGACGAAGAACAGAGAAGGGAAGGATAGCACGGTTGTAGGGAACAGCCAGAACCCTTGGGGTCAACAGAGGAACATGCGGAAGGTAGCCCTTCCTGGACTAGGAATCACCAAGGTATGGGATGTCGGAACCCATACACACGATTCCCCTAGCTATAGGATCCCCGCTACCACCGAAATCCCCGGCAGAAACAACCAAGCAATCAACCGGACCCAGCTAGGGAGAAGAGGAAGACCAGTTTGAGGACAAGTGCAAGAGTAACTACCAACATTTCCAGGCCGATGGATGATGGACCTCCATGGGCTCACAGAGGCCTTCAACCAGCTAAAGGAAGCCATGGCGGTATATGACAACCTCAACCTCCCAGTGGTGGCGAAATAACACGATGACATAGTGACGGAACTCACGGAACGACGGCAAGAAGCCCGAGAGGATACCCAAAAGGCTAAAGAACTACTAAGTCAAGAAGGGGGCCGACTGTGTATGTTAACACTAAAAAGGAAGGACGCCTGGGAACACTAGAGCGAGAGGAGAGCGGAATTCCAGAGGCTATATAGTGAGTGCGAAACCCTCCTAGGGCTACTTGATGACGACTAGCACACCCGCAACCAGGTGGTAGCAGAAAAGGAACAACAGATACATGAACGAAATCCCAGTTAGAGTGAAGGTGTGGGGAGCTCGCGGAAGCACAAGCAAAACTGACAGTGGTCAGACGGGAGTTGCAAACGAGGGCTCAACTCGCAAAGGCCATTACCACACCTACGGCCAGCCACCGGGACTCCTACTCAGGAAGCCAAAGGCGAGCGATACAGGGCCATCAAGCATAGGACAGGAGCACAGCTCAACCAGGGAACCGGACACACCACATGAATCACCGCCACAGAACTCAGGGAGCAGCCCCGTCAACAAGCTCAACTCCTCGTGGCAAGGGAACAAGAGCTGCAATACTCGCAAGAACGGACTCAGGACCTAGAGGGTCAACTCAAGCAGGTTCGGGAGCAACAGGCAGGGTTCGAGGCAAAGCTCCGGAGGGTGATCGCGCTACGGGAGGCGACCATCACCATGCTGAAGACCACACTAGCCACAACGAAGAACGAAATCGCCATGTACTGGGAGCTCCAAGGGGTGGATGTCTAGAGCACATGGCCCGAGGACGTGCCAACAAATAAGTCTGGGCATTTGGTTGACGGTGGTCAGACATCGTCAAATGGTCAGCCGGCACAGACAAGCGACAGGACGAAGTGCCGGATAAGGAAGGTACCGCAGGTACGAATTGATGGCGACAAATGCCAGGCAGCGGCATAAACCAGGCATAGATCCGATCATCCGAACCAACTACCCAGGGTATGTAGGACAGCACGTGTGAGAGAGGCGCATAAATGAGACAGATAGGACTCTGTCACAAGGTAGCAAACTAGTAGGAAGGTGCCACATGTACCTAGGGTCTAGTGCTAGGTAACCCACTATATAAGCATGAAGTTTGGTAGTGGGTCGGGGTCTTTTTGGGAGTCAAGTGTACGTCTTGTATCTTGCTCCTCTGTTAGAGATAGTTTGTGTACTTAGACATGCAATATAATATATCCATACTCCTATTCACCTTACAAGCGGGGATTCCCCACTTGTCCCACTCCTAAGCTGAGCAACACTCTCTGCCAAACCACCATAGTAGAACTCCCCTACCCTATACACGGACCCTCGCGGCGTCCAGGTAGAGGCCATCCAACACCTTCCAGTACTTCCGAGATAAGGCCGGCTTGCCGGTTCGAACCCCCGGAGTTGGACACTCTCCACAGCGTCTTAGCGACCACTAAGGCTTTCTAAGAAGCACCACATCTGGCCTGCGAAGTCCCCAACGACCACTCGATAAGTAATAACAGTTAACGTTCAAAGTAAAAGGTTGAATCATAATAAAAATATGACATACTTCTCACCTTTAAAAATGTCAATATCTTCGTTGATATCCACTCCAAGACTAGACTAGGTTAAAAAAAATTAACCGCTAATCACTTTATGCAGAGTCAACAAAAAATTCACATAATTTTCATTACCCCTTGTCAAACCACGATTCAAGAGCAAGGAGGCTTGACTTAGGAGCATGACAAGGACTAGGAACAAGACAGGAGCAGGACATGAACTAAGAACAAGACAAGAAAACAACAAGAAGTAAGGATCAAGACAAGAACAAAACAAGATTGATCGTAAAAAGACTGGTGTTGATAGTAACTGATTGTACAACAATTAGGTCGGAGCTTTTATGCTCACAACTCCAAGAGCTAATATGGTCATGAGCCTAATCTAGTCATGAGCTAAAAATGGTGACCCTTATCCTGTAGGTATATTATGTAAGCATATCCCGTAGGTATATCCTGTAGGCATATCCTATAGGTATATCCTGTATCCCGTATTCTGTATCCTGTCTCCCGTATCTTGAATCTTGTATCCTGTCTCCCGTATCTTGAATCCTGTATCCTATATCAGGTCGTGACAGCACTTCCTCCCTAAGGATGAGTTCCACGAGTCCTAAGACCTGGTTTAGCAGGATAACACCGATGAAAGGCAGTAACCTTGGAAGAAATATGGAGTAAATTGGATGCAGGTTCCTAAGTGCAATCGGTAGGCAAATAACTTTTCCAATCCACCAAGTATTGAAGTTGGCGGCGATGAAGACAAGAATCAAGGATGGCTGCAACTTTATACTCAAGTTCATCATCAATGACCACATGAGGGGGAGGAGAAGAAGCATGACTAGGAAAAAAAGAAGGATGATATGGTTCCAACAAAGAGGTGTGAAACACATGATGAAGCTTCATAGTTGATTGTAGCTCTAGTCGGAAAGTTATAGGATTGACCTTAGCCGCAATCTTGTAAGGGCCCAATCGTTGAAAATCTAACTTAAAAAAAGGCCTGTTGGTGCGAATATGTCGATGAAGAAGCCACACGAGATCACCAATCTTGTATGTAGGTGCCAGCTAACGATAAGCATCAACATGACACTTGTACCGTTCCTGTGCTTGCTGAAGATGAACCCGGAGATCATCATGTACATGATGAAGATGCTGGAGACGATCATGTACTGTAAGAGCAAAAGAAGGAGAAGCAGGAGGAGCAAAAGAAGGAGAAGCAGGAGGAGCAAAGTCAAAACATGGATGGTAGCCTGTAAGAGCGAAGAAAGGTGTCTGGCCTGTAAATGCGTGAATGGAGATGTTGTAAGCAAACTTCGCCATAGGAAGAAGGTCCAACCAATTGTCCTATTGGTAATTGATGGAGCAGCAAAGATATTGCTCCAAAGTCTGAATCGTGTGTTCTGACTACCCATTAGTTTGTGGATGATATCCTGAAGAAAGATCTGCTTTAACTTGTAAACTCCGGAGAAGTTCTCGCCAAAATTTGGACATGAATTGTGGGTCTCGATCAGAAACAATGCTCTCAGGAAGACCATGATGTCGGAACACTTCATGAATCACCAACTCAGCAATTGTTTGGCATGTAGCCGTCTTGTTATATGGTAAGAAATGAGCATGTTTAGTAAAACAGTCAACCACCACAAGAACTGCATCAAATCCACGAGAAGGAGGAAGATTTATGAGGAAATCCATAAAATGGATCTCCAAGGAGCAAAGGGAACAAGAAGAGGACGAAGAAAACCAGAGGGTGCGTGACGAGGCATCTTCGACATGTTGCAAGTGTCTACTCCGTACAAACTTTTCCACAAAACCTCGCAACCTAGGCCACCAATAGTTATGAGTCACCAACTCAACTGTCTTGGCCACACCAAAATGTCCTATAGCCGGGGTATTATGACAATTCTGTACCACAAGTCCTATAAACACCAACAAGAATGTACAAGAGACCTTCCCGGTACAAGAGTCCATTCTATATGGCAAACAACTTGTAGTCTGTATGGAAACTGGAGGAAGAGGAACTTGCGATGTCAGGACTAATGTGTGAAAACACATTCTTTGCTAAGTCTCTATAGCCAATTACAAACGAATGTCCTATAGAAGTGTTGAATCTGCTGGAGCCTAATGAACCTGTAGTGATGCAAGCCGAAATTGATCAGGACCCAACAACACTTGCTTTTGACAGTCATATGCAGGACCGCCCGGGGTCAGTGTAAGGTAAGAGTGACTAGACAATGCATCTGCTTTGCCATTTCGAAAACTAGGTCTATAGACGATGACAAAATCAAAACGTTATGGGAATTCTATTCACCTAGCCTGTCACCGACTGAGAACTCGAGCCGTTTGAAAAAATTCCAAGTTCTTGTGATCCGTAAGAACTTGTATAGGATGCGCAGCACCTTCCAAGAAGTACACCACTCCTTGAACGAATCCACAATGGCCTTGAGTTCCTTGTCATGAATCTCGTAATTGATCTCCGTTGAAAGGAACTTACGAGAGTGAAAAGCTACATGATGAACTTGTCGTCTCCAACTTGTGATAGGATAGAATCTACTGCAAAGTCCGAAGCATCTGCTTCAACAAAGAAGGGATGAGAAGAATCAGGATGTGTTAAAATTGAAGCTATCATGAAAGTATCCTTGAGTGCTGTGAATGCATGTTTTGCCTTATCAGACCAAGAGAAATACCATGTGCGCTTGGTGAGTTCTGTGAGTGGAAGTACATGCTTGGAGAAGTCATGTATGAATTGCCTGTAGAAGTTTGCAAAGCCAAGAAAACATTGTACATCTCGTACAGACTTGGGCCTCTCCCACTCCATGATAGTCTTCACCTTGTGCATGTCCATGGAAACGCCAGCAGGAGAGACGATGTTGCCCAAGAACTCCACAAAATCTCTGTCGAAAAACACTTCTCCAACTTCGCATACATGCCATGCTCGCAAAGCCTCTGTAAAACTAGTTGTACATGCTTGTCATATGCCGCCTGGTCCTTGGAGAAAATCAAAATGTCATTAAGGTAGATCACCACAAATTGGTCCAAGAAGTCACAAAAGATGTTGTTCACCATGTGTTGGAACACGTCTGGGGCATTGGTAAGTCCGAAAAGCATCAATGTGTACTCGAAATGTTCATCTTTGTACAAAAGGCAGTCTTCCATTCATCGCCTAGACGAATCTGTACAAGATTGTAGGCCCCTCATAAGTCAATCTTTGTGAACACCTTTGCTCCTCGTAGTCGATCGAGAAGTTCCGAGATCAATTGCAATCGGTACCGGTTCCGGTTGGTGACTTGATTCAAACCCCTGTAGTCCACAACTAAACACAACTCCCATCTTTCTTCTTGACAAAGAAGATAGGTGCTCCTGCAGGGAACTTTGAGTGATGAATGAAGCCGGATGCTAAGTTATCCTCAATGTACTGACGAAGAACCTTTAATTTTATAGGTGACATTGTATAAATCTGTCTGAATGGTGAAGTCTTTCCTTCCGCAAGATCGATAAGACAGTCGTAGGACCTATGAATAGGAAGAATTGCAGCCTTGTGCTTATTAAAACGTCTTGAAAAGAGTGATACTTGAATGGCAGGGAAGAAGTAAGAGAAGGAGAAGGAGATTAAAAAACAGGAGAAGTAGAAGAGGATATAGGAGTTATTTAAAAAGCAGAAAGAAGCTCATTCCTTCTCCTCCCCGAGTTCTTATCACTACTATGCATGAACTTGCCATTGATTTTACTGTGTGAATGAAAAAGAGGAAGGATCTTAAGGGATGGAACAGAAGCAAAGTAATGAAAAGAGGTTGGATTGGGAAAAACCTGTGCAGATGTTGACGAGTATATAGAATTGGAAGAATCCTATACAAAAGTCTGTGAATGCACAGGAGTGAGGAGAGCCTGCGAATGTGCTGACGAATTGACAAGAGGTGGATTTTGTTGAGGAGGAACCTTCGACACTGATATAGGATTAGAAGAACCCTATACAGGAATCCATGAACTTACAAGAATGGAGAGAGCCTGTGGATGTGTTGATGAACTAACATGAGGTGAATCCTGTCGAGGAGGAATTTTGAACACTGGTACAGGAATAGGCACGGTCAATCCTGTAGCTTGTACTGCCTCAGACACTAAGGTCGTATCCTGCATGTAGGAAGGTATAGGATTGATTCTGGCTGTTGGAGAGGAAAACGTGAGCATTCTAAACCTCCAGTCGATTTGAGATTTGCAACCACGAACCATGACATGCCCAAATTGATGGGAGTCGTCCGAGTCTTGATCAAGTTGAAGGAAATTGAACAATTGAACGTGTCATGAGTGCAAGAGAGAGGTGTGGAAGCATGGGTAACTGTGCTAGAAGCAATCAGATGCCCATCGGCCACCTCTACAGGAACTGCACGCTTCAACTTCACCATCAGAATGCCATGCTGAGTTGCAAAAGTGTCATTCATGAAACATGCATTTGCACCAGTGTCTAACAGGGCAAACTCCTTGAGCTCTCAATTATTGAAGCGAATGTGTACAGGAAACTTGAGTGATGGAATGGTATGAGCAGCACCAATAGAGTCTGCACCTACGTCCAACTTCGCAGCTCCTAGATGAAGTGAACATTGAAGTTTTTCGAACTGAACTCCAACTTCAACTTCACACGTCTTGAACTTTCTGGCTTTAATAGGACATTTTGCCACCTTGTGTTATGCTTCACCACAATAAAAGCATAAGTTCTTATTGGGACGACGTTGCTTCTCTACAGCTGAAAGTGGGCCACGCTTGTATTTTTCAACCTCCATAGGAACCACTCCAGAAGGTGTCATAGGAACATGTGCTATAGCTACATGATTGGCTTGTAGGAACTACTGGCGGGATCTTTTCTAACGACGCTTGAACAAACAGTTGTCGCAGCGAATAGCCTGTTGCATGATTTTTGTTAATGTTTGGGCATTCAGTAACGTAAGGAGAAGGTCCTTCACGTCATCTCTCAACCCAAATTGGAAGTGTTTAATCAACACAGTCTCGTCCCATGGAATGTTCGTATAAAGTTGCTGAAATTCGGATGCATATATGGAAGCTGGTTAGGATCCTTGTGTGAACTTTCATAACTTTGTGCATGCGGAATGGTACTTATCGGGATCTCCAAAGTAGGCTTCAAAGGCAGCCATGAATCCTTTAAAGTCTTCCATTAATGGGTTGTCACGCTCCAGCAAAGGGCAACCCAAGCCTGTGGAGATCCAACTAAAGATGCCAAAAGGCCAACCTTTTTGCATCAGTCGAGTAGCGACGTGGTTGCATGCGGATCAAAAGCTTAATATGATTCAAGAAACCTTGGAAATTGGCACAATTGCCACTGAATTTCTCTAGCATATTGATTTTTAGTTCTGAAGAATAATTCAATGGAGAGGAAATCACAGATGCTTGAGAGAGAGCCTCTGCAGCAGCCTTGAAGGATGCATCAGCAGCTGCATGCGCCACATTGGTGGAATCTTGCATATCTATGACCACTTAGCGCAAAGTGGCCAGCTCATGAAGTAAACATTTGGTGCTCGGGTTGAAATTGCTCAAAATTTACCATGATTCGTGAAAGAAAGAAGAAGAAAAGCAAGGGAGAAAAGCTAAGGAAAAAAAAAATAACTGGAAATCGGGGAGTTATGAAAGCAGTTAATGTCAAACTGTTAAGCCACGATCCAAGAGCAAGGAGGCTTGACTCAAGAATAGGACAAGGACTAGGAACAAGACAGGAGCAGGATAGGAACTAGGAACAAGACAAGAAAAGAACATGAAGCAAAGAGCAAGACAAGAACAAGACAAGATTGATCGTAAAAAGACTGATGTTGATAATAACTGATTGTACAATAATTAGGTCAGAGCTTTTATGCTCACAACTCTAAGAGCTAATTTGGTCATGAGCCTGATTTAGTCATGAGCTAAAAATGGTGACCCTTATCCTGTAGTATATCCTATAAACATATCCCGTAGGCATATCCTGTAGGTATATTTATTAAAATATCCTGTGGGTATATCCCATAGGCATATCCTGTAGGAATATCCTGTAAGTATATCATGTATCCCATATCGTGTATCCTATATCCTGTATCGGGTCATGACACCCCCCTTACATTACACAAAGCCAGTACTTCAAAACCATTGTTTACTTGGCAGCTAACTTAACTATCGGAGGCACCACTTGCGACATGAAGTCATTTGGAGACCCATTGCACGTCTGCAAAGTCTGTCACCCGACACAGATAATAAATTAGTTAATTTCTTTTAATTTAACTATAATTTATATTGAAGGCCTTTAGTTAATTAGCACCTAAGTTAATAAGAAATAAAGTTCACTTTATTTCTCAATATCAATTTTAACTTGAGATCTTACCTCAAATTCATGCCATTGCATTTTGTAGATTCTTTAATGGTTCCTATGTCAATTTGCACGCTGGATAACCCTTCCATTTAACGATATATTCAAGTTTACATTTTTGCAGCCTCCTTTTGCTCAATATGGATTTGACTTTGTGCTCCTTCTCCTCACTAACTAGTTTAGGGGGTGGACGTAAGTTATTGTATCTTTATGAATGTTTTTTATTTTGTGGAATGGTTCGAACAAATTGACATGAAACACATTGTGTATCGCTCCTAACTCCAGAGGAAGATCTAACTCATAAACCACCTTTTCTACTCGCTTTATCACTTTATATGGACCTATGTAATGTGATAGAAACTTCCTCAAAAGAGTTGCTGACACATTTAGGTTTTAATATTTAATAATACCATATCTTCAACATAATACTCTATATCCCATTTATGCTTATCATACTGCTGACGATACCTTTCTTGTGCTACAATTATTGCTTGACAAGTAGCTTCCCATGTACAATAAAACCATCTAATGAACTCTGCTATATAGGGAACTCAAATGGCATCATCATTATACTCTGAAAATACCACCCTTATTTTCAGTTAACATCTTCATTGAGTTACACCCAATCACAGTGTGCATCAAGTTATTATAACATATCTTAACAATATTCAAGTGTTCAACCCAGTCAAGTTGATCACCTTGAACATAACATCTAAGATAGTCCTCGACTTGTCAGTTCACCCTCTTCGTTTGACCATTTAGTTGGAACACTTGGCTAATAGTGCTAGCTAGCACACTTGGCTAGGGGTGTTCTTGTCATAGTTTTTACTATGACTCGACCCTTTACTTTGGGGTTTGACTGTTGTTACCTACTGATTATGTGACGAACCCTAGATGTAGAAGAAACAGGCCCATAGTGCACTTGGGTATCTAGTGATGGTCCGGCCGGGTGTCATTAGGTATTTGCAAGAAACTCTAGGCGAAGCTAGCACTTCCATTTAGAGAACCCTCCCCCGTTTTGACGTTCCAGGTTAGGGTTCTTTGCAAATTATAGCTTGTCAAAATAAGGGTTAGGGACACCCTAGGGTTGACCTAACCTAGGGTTGCCCTAACCCCACGTCCTAACCCCCCCCTAGGGGTTAGGTTTAGGATTAGGTTAGGACAACCATTTTCTCTAAGGGCTGGCATTTCCGTGCCAGCCCACTTACTCACTTAGGTAAACAGGGGGGGGGGGGGTCCGTCACATAAATAAGGTAGAGTATATGTAGTGAGGCTTCCTGGGTTCAAAAGAGAGCTCGTTAACCTCCTACCGGTGCAAGCTAAGCTTGTGTCGTCAAGGTGCAACCCTCCGTTGTGCCGCCCAAACTTCCACACGACAGGGGTACAACCCACCCTAGGGTTAGACTATCCTTATCGTTGGCAGGATCTTGCCTTTGAGATAGGGGCACGTCACTTCCAAGGAGTTAGTCAGATTCCTTGGTCCGAAAACCTGCCCGCAAGCTCAAAGACATTGCCCGAGTTCACGTTCCGCAGAACTAGTGGTTGAGGCCTTGCTCCGGCCGCCTCAACCACGCCAAGCTAGGAACGACACCTAAAGCTCGGCTAGTCCGTGTATCCTGATTCACAAGGTGAGTCTCGTTCGTGGACTTAGTCAGTTAGGGTTTGAGTTCCTAAGGCTTGGGTTCCTAATACGGGTTATTTACCAGATTCCGTGGGGTTTCCAGAGAGGGGATTCCAGGGTTGGCACCTGGCAAGCCGCCTTTGTGGCACCAGGTAAAAACTCTGACAATTGGTATCGGAGCAAGTTCTTGCGGTCAGTAGGACTGCCTTAAGTCGTAGGGTGTTTCAATGTTTAGATAACTCTAAATTCTTGATACTCTATTGCTTTGGTTGACATGTCTGTATTCTGCGCAGAGAGTTTGATCCTGTGAGTTGTCAAACTTCGGAGAACACTTGCTCAGTGAGTCGGCGTGAGATTCTAGGTATGTCCGAAAGTCTTATGCTAGTTAAGCTGATGTGTGTGGGTGTACAACCTGTGCAGGGTGTTTCCAGTTTCACATTGGGAATATTCCAAGCATATTCTCCGAGTGTTGACACTAGGGTTCAATACGATGAGCAAGAGAAAGCAACCAGAGCCTGAGGCAGAGAGGGCTGTCGCAGAGGCTCAAAATGAGGAGATGGATGAGGCTGATCCAGGTCGACCCCCTAGAGTTAGACAACGACCTGGTTGGCGAGAAATAATGATGGATGCCCTAAACGAACTTCGAGGGGATGTTTTGGGTTGAATGACATCGATAATGTTGCCGTTCGGATTCCACGAATACTGCAGTGCCAGATGTTCCGCAACCAGACACACGGAAAAAGAAGAAGAAGCATGACTCAGAGTCAGGTTCCTCTGAATCAGATTCTTCGACGGAAGTAGGTGGTGGAGGTCCCAGTAAATTCAAACCGGTAAAGCCTTCGAATTTCATGGGTTCAAAGGATTACAAGGTTTTGGATGACTGGTTGTATGATATGGAAAGCTATTTCGAGGCTGCTTCCGTGAGAAAGACAGAAAAGGTTGCATGTGCCAAGCAGTTTCTTAAAGAAGAAGCTAAGACTTGGTGGCGAATTGTTGAAGGTGAACGTGGAATACCGAAACAGCTGGAAGCACATGAAAAAGGAGATCAAAAAGCAGTATATGCCGGATGATCTCGGTTTGCGATTGCGTGCTGACCTGGCACTTTGTCAACAGGGAGTTCGGGGAAGTCCAATGGACCACGTTTATCGATTCGAAAGTGTACGGCGATTGGTGCCAAATATGAGCGATGATGAAGCTCGAAGTTGCTTCATGGCTAGCTTGAATGAGAAACGCGAAGAGAAATCTTAAGGTACAAGCCACAAGCTATCGGGAATGTCAAGAGGCAGCTCAAAAGGTTGCTTATGGCATGTCGTTAGAAGACTTGTACAAAGGGGAGGAAGCAAAACCTAAACCAAGGAGGTTTCCTCCAAAGTCTGGGTTCAGAAGGTTTGATAGGCGACCAGATCAATCGCCATCAATTCGAAGTGCAAGTCCCTTTGTGGCAGTTCCAAGTTTTCGGACACATCAAGACCCACCGGATTTCGGAAACCATTGGCGTTACCACCTCCTCAGCAGCCAAAGGATCGGCTCCAAAGTCTGCTCCCCCGCGTTCCGCAGGCGGGGTCGTGAAATGTTATAATTGTAACAAGCCTGGTCATTTTGCTAAAGAGTGTCCGGCACCCTCACAACAATCAGGACATTTCAAGGCGATGGTAGAAGAGGAAGTTGCTGAACCAGAAACGCTTGAAGATCCGGAAGATGAGTCAGAAGAGGTAATGTTGTGCCAGACACAACCTGCCTTATTCGCTATTCAAGACAAAACTGACCCTTTGCTATATTTGACAGGAAGGATACGAGGGGACCGAGTCCGAATGATGATCGATACTGGAGCAACATACAACTTCATATCGACTAGTCTAGCTCGTCGATTGAATTTGGATGTAATAAAGATGTGTGAAATAAAGATCAATTTTGGCAAAGGTTCTCAAAATACTAATAATATAGCAAGGGCAGTTCCTGTCCAAATCAAAGATTGGAAGGCTAAGCTAGACTTAGTTGTCTTGAATATGACGGGGTTTGACTTTTTTGGGTATGGAATGGTTCCATAAACATGTAATCGAAATGAGGGGTTCCGGAGATAATCGAATCACGCTTGCAGCAGATAAAGAAGACATTAAAAACACGCTCAAATGGAAACGCTAACTGATAAGGATTGGAATCCTATGTTCCTTACCTTAACTCAGTTGCGTAAGCAGTTAGACATCGGGAACGTGTGTTTCTTGCAATGGTTTTGGATACTGGTGAAGTCAAAATAGGAGATGGTCAAGAATGTTCCTGAACCTATTTTGGAAGTCTTGAACATGTTTAAGGATGTGCCAGAAGACTTGCCGCCGAGTTACCTCCACGTCGAGCTGTGGACCACAGATAGAGATTTTGCCAGGTTCGTCTCCACCGGCAAGAGCCCCATATCGGTTGAATCCTCAAGAGTTAGTAGAATTGAAGAGACAGCTGACAGAATTGATGGTCGAGGACACATTCGACCTAGTCGATCGCCATATGGTGCACCTATCTTGTTTGTAATGAAAAAGGATGGTACGATGCGAATGTGTGTGGACTATCGAGCGCTGAACGCGATAACTATCAAAAATAAGTATCCTCTTCCACGAGTGGACGACTTATTTGATAGGCTATCAAAAGCAAAGTATTTTTCAAGAATAGACTTGAGATCGGGTACCATCAGATTCGGGTAGCAGAGAATGACATTGAGAAGACCGCTTTTCGAACGCGTTATGGATCATTTGAGTTTCTAGTCTTGCCATTCGGGTTGTGCAATGCTCCAGCAACTTTTTGCACAATGATGGATGATGTGTTTAGAGACTATCTAGACGAGTTCGTGGTGTATATTGATGACATTCTGATTTTCAGTTCGACAATTGAGGAACATGTGGAACACTTAGAAAAAGTGTTTCAGAGGTTGAGAGAGAACCAGTTGTATGCTAAAGAAAGCAAGTGCGCATTTGGTCAAACCAAGATAGATTTCTTGGGACACTTGATCTCAGGTGGGGAGGTTGCCATGGACCCAAAGAAAATTCAAGCTATTACTGAGTGGATGACTTTAAAAGACGTGCATGAAGTTAGATCATTTCTTGGTCTGACAGGGTATTACCGAAGATTCATAAAGGGTTACTCGGAAATAGCGGCCCCATTGACAGATCTTACGAAAAACATTCCATGGCATTGGACTCCAGAGTGCCAACGTGCGTTCGTCAAACTCAAAGAGGCTATCTCTTCTGAGCCAGTTTTGCAGTTGCCCATCTTTGAAGATCCCTTTGAAGTAGAATGTGACGCTTCCGACTTTGCAATTGGTGGTGTATTGCAACAGAAAGGACATCCAGTGTCCTTTTTCTCGAAGAAGTTAGATGCCGCGCAAACTCGATGGCCTACTCACGAAAAGGAGATGTATGCTATTGTTGCTTCCTTGGAGTATTGGCGTCATTATCTTCCAAGTCATGGCACTGTGGTTTGGACAGATAGTGTAACTCTAAGGTATTTTGAAACGCAGCCGAAGCTATCGCCGAAGTATGCTAGATGGCAGCAGAAGTTGGCACGATTTCAGCCTGAAATCAAACATAAGCGGGAAAGGACAATGTGGTAGCTGATGCACTCAGTAGAAAGGGTCATCTTCGATTATGTCAGCACCCGTGTCAACTTTGGTGGATGAATTTGTGACGGCGTATCCTCAGGACAAGTTTGCTAAGGAGCTTTGAGCCTGGTGGCAAAGAGGAAACAAGTTCATCAATTACGAAGAGATGGTAATATTCCAGCAGGAATAGAAAGTCGAATGGATGCACTCAAACAGGCCATTTTGCGGTACGAGATGGAGTTCTTTATTATAAAGAAAAGAGACTCTATGTTCCAGAAGGGACATGGAGGGAGAGGCTGTTAAGAGAGCATCACGTTCCTTTGGCAGGACATGGTGGAAGGCATAAGACGTTGGCTTTGTTGAAACAGGGATTCTATTGGCCGGGTATGATAGATGATGTTGCCAAGTATGTCAAGACATGCCCCACATGTCAACAAGTAAAGAGCCGATCGCAAAAACGAGCTGGGAAGTTGCAGTGTATACCGATTCCAGAGCGGCCATTTCAAAGTGTTACTTTGGACTTTATCATGGGATTGCCAAAATCTTGTGGTTTTAACGCGCTCATGGTGGTAGTCGATCGTTTTCAAAGGTTGCTCATTTCATTCCAACTGTAGAGACAGTGAATGCAATTCAAGCAGCGAAGTTGTTCTTCCACGAAGTCATAAGAGTGCGCGGACTACCGGAAACCATGATCTCAGATCGGGATCCTCGGTTTACGGGGAAGTTTTGGGGACATTGTTTAAGCAGTTTGGTACGATGCTCAAGTTCAGTACAGCTACCATCCGCAAACTGATGGTCAAACGGAGAGGGTGAACCGACAAGTCGAGGACTATCTCAGATGCTATGTTCAAGGTGATCAACTTGATTGGGCTGAACACTTAGATATGGCTGAGATATGTTACAATAACTCGATGCACACTGCAATCGGATGTAGCCCGATGGAAGTGTTAACTGGGAATAAGGGTGGTATTCCTCAGAGTATGGTGTTACCGAAAGACGATAGCAATCGAGTTCCATCTGTAGCAGAGTTCACGGGACAATTGTATCGAACATGGGAAGCTGCTCGTCAAGCGATGGCTGCAGCACAGGAAAGGTATCGTCAGCAGTACGATAAGCATCGGCGGGATGTAGAGTATCAGGTTGGGGATATGGTATTGTTGAGTACCAAAACCTGAAGGTTCCAACAACTCTTTCGAAGAAGTTTCTATCGCACTACATAGGCCCATACAAGGTGGTGAAGCGAGTAGGGAAAGTGGCTTATGGGTTAGATCTTCCTCCAGAGTTGGGAACAATACACAATGTGTTTCATGTCAACTTGCTCGAGCCATTCCACAAGGATGAGAAACATCCACATAGATATCAATTTGCGTCCGCCTCCAGAGTTAGTTGGTGAGGAGAAAGAATTTGAAGTTGAGGCGATATTAAAGGGGAAACATTCATGGACAGCGAAAACGTAAACGTGAATATCTTGTTAAGTGGAAAGGGTACCCGGCATGCGAGTCGACATGGGAACCATTGGAGAGTCTGCAGAACGCGATGGAGTTAGTGAATGAGTTTGAGGCGAGGTCTCAAACTGATTAAGAAATAAAGTTCTTATTAACCTAGGGGCCGACAGAACCTTAACTAGAGGCCTCCAATATAAATTCTAGTTAACTTAAAGAAATTAACTAACTTGTTGTCTGTGTCGGGTGACAGACTTTGCAGACGTGCAAAAGGTCTCCAATGACTTCTTGTCGCAGGTGGTGCCTCCGGCAGCTGAGTTCTCGCTCAGTGAACGACGGTTCTGAAGTATTTGGCTTTGTAATGCAAGGGGGTAATAAAACTTGTGAACTTTTTGCTGACTCCGCATAGAGTGATTAGCGTTAGTTTTCAGTTAATTTTTCCTAACCTATCTAGTCTTGGAGTTAGACGTCAAGAGGACGTTGACATTTCCAAAGGCGGGGAGTGTGTCATAGTTTTTACTATGACTCGACCCTTTACTTTGGGGTTTGACTGTTGTTACTTACCGAGTTGTGTGACGAACCCTAGATGTAGTAGGAAACAGGCCCGTTTAGTGCACTTGGGTATCTAGTGATGGTCCGGCCGGGTGTCATTAGGTATTTGCAGGAAACTCTAGGCGAAGCTAGAACTTACCTTCTAGAAACTCTCCCCCGTTTTGACGTTCCAGGTTAGGGTTCTTGGCTTTGCAAATTATAGCTTGTCAAAATAAGGGTTAGGGACACCCCTAGGGTTGACCTAACCCTAGGGTTGCCCTAACCCCACGTCCTAAACCCCCCCCTAGGGGTTAGGTTTAGGATTAGGTTAGGACAACCATTTTCTCTAAGGGCTGGCATTTCCGTGCCAGCCCACTTACTCACTTAGGTAAACAGGGGGGGGGGGGGGGTCCGTCACATAAATAAGGTAGAGTATATGTAGTGAGGCTTCCTGGGTTCAAAGAGAGCTCGTTAACCTCCTACCGGTGCAAGCTAAGCTTGTGTCGTCAAGGTGCAACCCTCCGTTGTGCGCCAAACTTCCACACGACAGGGGTACAACCCACCCTAGGGTTAGACTATCCTTATCGTTGGCAGGATCTTGCCTTTGAGATAGGGGCACGTCACTTCAAGGAGTTAGTCAGATTCCTTGGTCCGAAAACCTGCCGCAAGCTCAAAGCATTGCCCGAGTTCACGTTCCGCAAAACTAGTGGTTGAGGCCTTGCTCCGGCCGCCTCAACCACGCCAAGCTAGGACACTAAAGCTCGGCTAGTCCTGTATCCTGATTCACAAGGTGAGTCTCGTTCGGGACTTAGTCACTAGGGGTTTGACTTCCTAAGGCTTGGATTCCTAATACGGGTTACTTTACCAGGTTCCGTGGGGTTTCCAAGAGAGGGATTCAGGGTTGGCACCTGGCAAGCCGCCTTTGTGGCACCAGGTAAAAAAACTCTAATAATGAGGATCTCCGAGTTCATCTTCGCAGGCACATGAATGGTACAAGTGTCATGCTGTATCATCGTCAACCGGCACCTGCATATAAGATTGGTGATCTCGTGTGGCTTCTTCGTCGGCATATTCGCCAACAGGCCTTCTTCTAAGTTGGTTTTCATGATTGGGCCCTACAGGATTGCGGCTGAGGTTTCTGTAGCTTTCTGACTCGAGTTACCATCTACGGTGAAACTTATCCTGTGTTTCACCTCTTTGTTGGAGCCGTATCAATCCTTCTTCTTTCCTGGTCATGCTTCTTCTCCTCCCCTCTTGTGGCCATTAACGGTGAACTTGAGTACGAAGTTGTAGCCATCCTTGATTCTCGTCTTCATCGTCGCCAACTTCAATACTTGGTGGATTGGAAAGGTTTTTGCCTACCGATTGCACTTGGGAACCTGCATCCAATTACTCCATGCTTCTTCCAAGTTGCTGCTTTCCATCGCCGTATCTGCTAAACCAGATCCCAAGCTCGTGGAACTCGTCCTTAGGAGGAGGTGCTGTCACGACCCAATACAGGATGCAGGATATAGGATACGGGTTACAGGATATGCCTATAAAATATACCTACAGGATATGCCTACAGGATATACCTACAGGATATGCTGCAGGATATTCCTACAGGATATACCTACATGATATTCCTATAGGATATACTACAGGATATGCCCAGAGGATAAGGGTCACTAGTTTTAGCTCATGACCAGATTAGACTCATGACAAATTAGCTTGGAATTGTGAGTATAAAGCTTCGACCTAATTGTTGTACAATCAGTTACTATCAACACCAGTCTTTCTACAATCAATCTTGTCTTGTCTTGCTCCTTGCCTCCTGCTCTTGCTTGTTCCTGGTTCCTAGTTCCTGTCCTGCTTCTGAGTCAAGCTTCCTTGTTCTCGGATCCTGCTCACTTCCTTGTTCCTGGATCGTAGCTTGACAGAACCATAGAGGATAATTGAGTACACTTTAGGATATGGCATTAGGGAACTAAATAGGATCATGCCCTATCCCATTTAAGGAGACGTGTCTTACACATACCCATGATAAAGTCAAAGCATCGTCATTTACCCTTGAGAAATCCTCACCTGAGAGTACTTTAGGGCAACAAGGGATATCCTAACCGAAGGGTTTAAGTGGCTAAGGCATACCTTAGTCTTAAGGCTAATACTTAGTGAAGACATGAGTGTTCTGCTAAGTAAACCACCTAAGGCTAGGTTTGGATAACCCTAAGCATGTGACTTGTCAAGTGCCTCATGAAAGGGCTCTTGCTAATGCAACCCCTAGGCATGTTTACACCCCTAAGGAGAAACCTAGTTAAGTGTGCTAATTAGCACACATGGTTATAAGACCTAACTCTCTTTAGCGGATGCCTAAGGCTTAACACCTTGATGCAAGCAAGTACACTTGCTAGTTAAAGTACCCAACCCCTTGGCATTATGTGACATAGTTTTCTAAGATGTGTTATCTTGCCATAGCCCTCAGACTCAAGAGCTACGCCTAGTGTGAACGTGACTCGCAAATGCCAACTCTAGAACTTGTCTGTGAACCCTTATGAACTTGGTAAAGAGAACTCATCTAATTAGCAAAATGTTTACTTTGTCAATACCTCCCCAAATGTGCAAATGGGTTACTAAATAGAGTTAGTTAACTCCTTAGATGTGGCATACTTGGGCACAATAGTGTGGATCTATCAACGCTAAGGGTACCCTTAGGGTGTGACATATCCCTTTTGGTTGGAAGTTATGGTAGCACAAAGGGTGTGCCTTAATGAAATAGCTAGGCTTATGCCGATGGGGAGGAAGGAACCAAACACCTCTTAATATTTAACATGCTTTCCCCACACTTAGTCCTACTTAATATGTGACAGAGCCCCTCCGCCCCCCTGCCGTTTTCCTAATTCCTTAATTGGGTTGGTATGGAGTCTCATTCCCAAAGTAAAGTGACTTGGTGAGTTATAACCTAACCATTTACCTACCCTTAAACCCTAATTGGAGGGGTTTATGGCATAGGTTAGGGAAATCCTATGGTTAGGTCAACCCTAAGGGTGTTTTAGCCATATTTAACATGCGGAACTCACATGTTAAAAACGAGGAGAGAGTTTTCTATATGGGAGTGCTAGCTCTGCCTAGAATTTCATGCAAATACCTAAGGACAACCGGCTGGGCCATCATGATCCAAGTGCACTAAGTGGGTCTATTTCCTCAACACCTAGGGCTCGTTAACATAGTTCGATAAATAATAACAATTAACATTTAAAGTAAAAAGTAATTATAATAAAAATTATGACATTAAGGATAACAATTGATTAAGGATAACAATTGAGTTAAGGGTCCATCTTAGGAATAAACTCATCAAGTTAAAATCTGGGTTAAGAGTCTAACTTGGGGATAAATTCATCAAGTTAAGGATAAACAACAGGGTTTAGAGTTTAGGGAATAAACTCACTAGGTTAAGGATCATTAAATATGCATAAGTAAACCTAGGAGCTTAATGATAAACTTATCAGGTTAAGGATAACAAATGGGTTAAAGAGTCAACTTAAAATCAACAAGTTAAAAATGCATAAGTAAACTCATCACAATTGGGTTAAGGATCCAACATAAAGATAAATTCATTAGGTTAATGATAACAACTGGATTAAGGGTTTATTAATTGTTATTAAATAGTTATGCTCACTAACAATGGGCATGTGTATTGGTTTGATTTAAACTTACAATTGCATTTTAATCCCACTTGAATTTAAATTTGAAAGTATATGCACTTCACTTTTATCTTTCTTCCAACCCTAATTCATTTTTCATATTTAATATACTATATTTTTAACCGCCACATCACTGAGAATTTTTATATTCTTTTAGAATATACAAATATTTTCTTATAGCCTTATTAAAAGTTACCTTAATTTCACAGGAAGCAACTCAAAACTCAACTCTGAACTTTTAGAGTAAATAAATATTTTTTTATAACCTTATTAAAAGATTACCTAATTTCATAAGAAGAACCTAGCTCATGAGCTTTCTAGAACAAGGGTCTAAGCTTCAAGAATTATCAATTTACAGAACCATTTAAAAATCAATTTTACTAAACCATTTAGGGGTTTAATGCGTCTAAATTTTAATTTGTAATGAATTTAGTTGACATAATTTAATATCAATATTACAATATATGTAATCAAGACCATCAAATACGTCTTACCATTGGAAATACACTTTAATATCAAATATTACAATTCTATATAAATTTGAATACATGTGACCATTGAATTCTCCTCCAACAATGTTTAATGAGGAGTTCCTCATGAAGAGTTCATATGATGGGTTTCCATTTGTTTTGGCATAGATGATGGTTAAGTCTCAACAAGGGGCTTGTTAATGTAAAAGTTTTTATTTCATAGAATATAACACAGTACATAAAGATTTACAATATAAATTTGAGATTTTGTCCTTAGTTATACTTTGTATTACCACTTAACTTGTCTCCAAAGTTAAGGAAAAGATTTTGCTTTAGCCATTGCCATTAGATATCTTGTTCATAAAACAAGAACACATACTTACCAAGATATCATATAAACATGTCTTGCATTACTAGAATGAATATAAAAAATAACAAGTGTGGAGTCTCACTACTCTCTCTCCTATCTAAAGACTCCCTTCTCTCTTACTATTGTCCCATATCCCTTGATCCCACATCACACTAACCATCATAATTGTTTTCCTTCATACAAATAAGATTTTTCTACTAATGATCCTTCTTGTCAAATTTTCTATTGATCCTTCTTATACTTATTCCTCCATAGTAAGAAGGTTCTATATATGCATTTTGTTACATGATATTTTTGGCCTTAACACTACCTTAGACTTTGTAAATATTAAGAGCATAGGACACCTATTGTAGAGAGAATAAGGGTAGGAAGTTCTGTAGTAAGTATGGAAGGAAGGCTTTGGAAGAGGAAAATCCTTACCGAGAGGAAAAGGTAAGGAAAAGGAAAAGGAAAAGGGAAAAGGATGACGTGGCGAGAGAAAGAGTAGTTAAGGGAAGTTAGGGCAACGAAGGAAGGGTCTCCATTTGAAGTTTTAGCAGGAGATAAAGGTCTCTACACTTTTGTCTTTTGTATTCATGTTAGTAATGAAAGGTGCATATTAGAGAATCTTGTGTGTGTGTTTATGTACTCTCAATG
>PUQB01000661.1:0-61509 GCA_003024785.1 Selaginella tamariscina
ATGCATTAAGGCATGGCATGAACGATTTCAAAGAGTACAACGACGACCCGTATTTCAAGTCAGAGAATTGGTTTGGCATTATTGAGGAAATCTTAGACTCATCATCATAAGTTCAAGTCTAAATGGTATGGACCATACATTATTATGGATATACAAGCCAACAATACTGTCACTCTTATGGATGATACAACGCGAGTCCTACTTACAACAAATGCAAATGCATACGGAAGTACACCATCAACAAGCTAGAGGGATCTCGACAATGACCCAGAATACGACTCACACAACAAGCCGGAATACGACTCACACAACAAGCCGGAATACGACTCACACAACAAGCTGGAATACAACTCACAAACAAGTCGGAACACAACTTACACAACAAGTTGGAATACGATACACACAACAAGCCGGAGCAAGACTCACACAACACGCAACACGATCACAACAACGACTTGGAACAAGAAAGAGAAAAACACGTGCCAATATGGCAAGTAGATGTAAGCAGAATCTCTAGAAACATTGACAGGAATTCACACGAGCAAGATTCGAAATCCAAGAAATGGGAAGTCCGAGAAATACAAAATCCAATGATGAGATATTCTCTGTTAAATCTCCCGAAAACCAAGGGGTTCACACATCCAACAAATCAACTATCACCACGTGTACTCCCCAAAAAACACTGACAGACCATAAATTTTCCAAGCATAAAATGGCAACATCACCCAACCGAATGCACATACTAGGGTCAATTTCTTCTTTTTTATGATCTTTAAGTCCTTCATCTTTTTCTTCCTTCATTCACTGTTCACTAATGGAATCGATGGACGAGTACACCGACACAACAAACAATTCCGATACAGCACTGAATACCACATCCCAGTTTGAACCGGCAGTCTCAGTTCCACTTCCGCCAGTATTGTACCGTGTTGCTCGTCCAGCAACAACACTCATTTCTGAGACACGAGAATGGATATAGTGAATGCAGTTGGAGAAATACTTCGATGTATTCGTTCACAAACGATTGGACCAACAAGGAAAGTGTTTAGTCGATCAAGCGATCAAAGCTTACGCACCACAACTCAAGGCTTTACAACTACACGGCAGGGCATTCACTTTCACAAGTAAGCTTATTAGGGATGCCTTTGAATTTCTAAAACTGCAGGCTTCATTCGATCCAATTCCACAAGTCCACACGTACATTCAATCCTACACTGACAACTACAACCAATTTCTTCAGAAGCAAAGGATTGCCAACGCAGCACCAGCATCCATCTTACAGGAGCCCCATAAGAGTCGCATCAAGGCAATCACTACTGCCTTTGCTTTCCGCAAAACTCTAGCAGGTTTCAATAAGGAAATCGGATATGTCTATCATACAGCCAAGCCGGGACACAAACCGGATTGGGGGAGTTAGTCGTCATGGGATTACAATGTGAGCTACAAACTCTACACAATCCCAAAAGCAAGGATAAGGAGACAACTGTATTTCCAATGCTTCATCACATTCTCACAGCACTCCGTATTACACATGCAGATTTAGCACCAATAGGTACATCTATACTCACGACAAGGATGGAATTTTGGTTAGGTCTCACTTCCCAATACCCTGACAATGTTTTTGACGCTCGTGATTTGGACACACCACTACTCACCAAGCCGAAGAAAACGACCACGCTCCCAGGCAAAGAAACCGGAAGAACCACAAACACAGGAACCCAAAATAACACTCTAATTTGTGGATGATGAGGAAGAAGATGATCAACTCCTACAGAGGAGACCGTTACCACAAGGGACTTTCGAAGAACACGTACCAAGCCCATGGCATCAACTTCCATAGCACACATGGAATGTGAAGACACAACGCCACTAGGGCCCGTCCATACAGAAGATTGCAATGGGCCAACTCCGCAGCACACATGGAGTGTGGAGACTCAGCACCATCAGACAACATCCATACAGAAGACACCATAATACCATCACCACCATCAGTTCATCCTCAAACTACCGCATGTACTCCTCCCATCAAAGTACCATAGGTATGGACTACGGCGGAGCAAGTACGGAATCCAGCTATACAGCAGGCACATCAAGAACCACATTCGCTCTCACCAACACCTGGACAACAAGCCAAGAACGGCATTCACGATAAGGGAAGGAGCAAGAGCCCTATTCACCACTACAAACAAATGGCTGGATCAGGAGAGGGACACATTAGGGGTTATAAGCGCAACATAATCAACCGCTTCCACCACAAGAACCAACGAATGACACTACGCTTGAAGGTCAGTTTTCACATCTTCAGAGTTGTCGATTCCCTCATACAGCAAGTAGCGGTTCAACAGGGAGAAGCGACTCTCACTCAACAACTCCACAACCACTGCAACGCCATCGACAAACAACTCCAGGAGCACTTGAACATCACGTGGCGTCTATACAAACAACACAAGGTACTCATGGACACCGTGCACACACAGGCTAAGCAAGTACGCAATATCCATGATAAGCTTAGTAATTTCAACCCAACAACAGCCACAACCACGGACGACACAGAAGAAGTATGCAAATTACGTGAAGAGAAGCTCAAGGCCTTCCCAACTTTAATTTTATGCAAAAAGAGGATCACTTCATCTTTTACAACAAGCAAGCCTCTACCTTGTGAGCTCATAGATATATTTGATTGTGACCTTGCATCCCTTATGTTAGCCTTGATTTATTTTGCACTCTACAATGCAAGAGAACCCTCTTCAAATTTCATCCTAACAACCTTTGTAAATGATGTCTACCCAAATGCAAATGTAAGATTCACTAAAAAAAGGGGGATGTTAGGATTGTGTTAGACATTTATAAGTTCCTTGTTATTTATTTCATGGGCAAATATAATGGGAAAAAACACCAAAAACAGTATATATTGTGAAAACCGAGAGTAGGAAGGGAACAATAGAGTACGAGTCACTAACGTAATACGGGAGAGTCATTACTGCAATACGATGTTTGAGGCGGAGTACGGCATATTTGGATAAGGATAAGGAGTTACAGAAACTAAATGGATAAGGCTAAGGGGTAGTTACTATAACTGACCAGGAGTACGGGTATAAATAGACCAGATTAGGACTAGGAAGGCATCCCGAGTATACTGTAATTTTGTACTATGTGCCGTGTGCGAACATAATATAAGCTTCCATTCACTCTCTATATGACTATTTCTTACTCGTCCTTCCGCTTTGATGTATACTATTCATTTCTTAGTACTATGACGGGATCCGTAGTACTGTTGCCTGCTATATACCTTGCCCTCCTTACCCATTCCCAACCTTCTGAAGTCTGATCTATTCTCTTTTCCTTTTCTTTTCTATTTTGATAAACCCTTAATACAGGTTGTCAATGGTGACCACTTCTATAATTTAGACTGTAGAAATTTCTTATTCACACCTAGTGTAGCTTTTGAATCTAAAAGAGGCTATGGCATGATAACCCAAATCTTGGGAAACAATGTCACATGGAGATGTGACACTAAGTTAAAGGGCACACAGTACAACGCCTGAGGTATGCCTTTTGGGGTTGTCTCATGGGCTCAATGCCAAGGGGTTGAATACTCTAGCAAGCATGCATACTTGTGTCACATTAGGGTGCTAAGCCTTGGGCATTCGCTCAAAGGAGGTTAGGTCTCTTAATTGGATGTGCTATTAGCAATTTGGCACACTCAGTTAAGGAGGAGGTCTTCTCCTTGGGATCCAAGGGTTAAACAACCTAAGCTTGTTAATAAGAGCCCATTCATGAGGCATTCGCAAGGTTGTGCACTTAGGGTTATCAAAACCTAACCTTGGGGAGTTTGCTTAGTAAAACACTTGTGTTCGTTTACGGTGCACACTCGTGTTCTCACTAAGTACTAGTCCTAAGTCTAGGGTATGACTTGCCACTCAAATCCTTAGGGGTTCATCGTGGTTCAGGGTACTCCTTATTGCCCTATAAAGGTTGTACTCCGAATGAAGATGATTTTTCAAGGGGTAAGTGACGATGCCTTAACTCTGTCGTGGGGATATGTGTGAGAAACATCTCCTTAATGAGGCTAGGGCATGAGCATGTCTAGGTTTCCTGAGGTAGAGTCCTAAAGTCTACTTGGGTTGTCCTCTGGGGTTCGGGGGTTAGTCATTCTAAAGGACTTACAGTAAGACCGTAAGTCTTGTGCCTATTTGAGCATTTGAGTCAGACTTTTAGGGTTGTCTTGGAAAGATTTAGTGTTTCTCATACATGGTGATGATGTCGGATGGTCACTTGGCAGCCACATGTTTGCCACGTGTTGACCCTTCATGTTAAAATTCTAACACATCATGACTTACCCTTGAGGAATCACCTTCATCCACTCTAGACCTAGGGCTAATACTTAGTGAGGACATGAATGTGTGCTGTATGTGTACACAAGTGTTTATTAAACAACTCCTTAAAATTAAGTTTAAATAACCTTAAAGTACATGACCTTGCAAGTGCTTTATGAAAAGACTTATGTTAACAAACTTAGGTTGTTCAACCTCTGGATCCCAAGGAGAACATCCCTAATCAAATGTGCCAATAACACACCTAGTTACGAAATCTAAACTCTCTTGAGTGGATGCCTAAGGCTTTAATATCCTAATGTGAGAGTATAAGCATGCCTGTTTGCTAGAGTAGTGTCAAACAAATGATAGAACCCAAGAGGGTCAGCCTTGAACATTGTACCATGTAGTGTCACATTTGTTTCCAAAATTGCCATAGCCCTGACTTGAGCTACACTTGGTGCCATGAACATGACAACTCTCTGAATAAGTTCTTTAAAAACATGTTTGAGTATAACAGTTTATTTAATTTTTACTTAGAATTTAAAGACAACTCCATACTAATTACTAAATCACTTTATTTGATCAAGTCGCCTTTTTACACAATATTACATATAAATATCATTTATAAAAACTCACACACACTTATACAAACCCGAATATACAAATATGCAAATAAAATTTCACAAGGTTTATAAATATTTTTTCTTAAGTGCATGAACTAATTAATTGGCAGGATAATCCACTAATGCTCTTCTTTTTTAAAATACATGCAAATACTTTATACACAATGTATGAAAATGTGCAAATCTCACAATTGTGATAGTGCAAAAAATGCACATCACTTAGTTCTACCACCACATAAATGTGAGTTATAGACAATTTTACAAAGTTTATTAGAAATTAAGATAAGGTTATAGAAGTAAATAAATGATAAAGTGAAACATTCATTATGTGTTTGTGGGTGAGAGAGATACAAGGAAAACAAGGAATGTATGATGTAAAGGAATGAGTGTATTTGGCAGGATTAATCCCATCGAGGATATTCATACCTGCCTTAGGCTAGCAATTTTATTTCTATCCCACTAAATCAATTCTTGCTTGCCTCAGGCTGAGCGGGATTAATCCAACCAAGGCTTGAGGAAACCTTGGGTTGGTGAGTGAGTTATCAAGCAAACTAATGTAGATTCACCATAATAAGCTTAAGCTGTGATAAATATGCACATGTTTTGAAGTTAAAATGACACAAAAGTGGCTTATGTAATTAAGAAGAATGTCATAGTTTTTATTATGACTCCTCTTTATTTTAGATGTTGATTATTGTTACCTACTGAACTATGTTGATAAGCTCTAGATGTAGTAAGAAACAAGCCCGTTTAGTGCACTTAGGTATCTAGTGATGGTCCGGCTGGGTGTCATTAGGTATTTACAGGAAACTCTAGGCGAAGCTAAAACTTACCTTTTAGAAAATTCTTACCATGGTTTTCCATGTTCCAGTTGGGTTAATGGTTAATTTTGGTGAATTTGACATGTCAAATATATTTAGAAATACCTCTAGGTTTGACAGGTTAGGGTTTAGGGGTTAATGGGTCATTAATTAACTCACCAGTATATTCTCTTTGGGAATGAGATTCTGTGCCAGCCCACTTATGTAAATAGGAAGGGGGGGGGCTCTGTCACTATATTAAGTAGTACATGCAGGGGAGCTCTTGGGTTCATGACTAAGTTCGTTGCTCTTCTGTCGGTGCAAGCTTCAGCTTGTGTCGTTAAGGTACAACCCTCTATTGTGTTGCCCTAACTTCCAGATGGCAGGGGTACATCCCACCTTCGAGGTAGCACACCCTTAATGCTGGCGAATCCATGCCTAGAAGGTCTTGTCGGAATGCATGTAGAGGTTGAGGCTTGTCTCCAGCCTCCTCCTCCACGTCAAGCTAGGTGTAGCACTCATGGCCAAGCAAGGCACACTCATGTCCTTGTCGAATTGTGGGTTTGAGATTTTGTTTGACAGGTTCACATTATCGAGTTCCTGAGGGTTCACTAAGGGGTTCTAGAGTTGGCATTCAGGAGCCACGTTTATGACACTTGGTGCAACTCTTGAATTTAAGGGCTATGGCATGATAGCCCACATCGTGGAAGGCAGTGTCATATGGAGATGAGACACTGGGCTAGATATCACACGATACAACGCCCGAGGCACACCCTTTGGGGTTGTGTCATGGGTTTGTCGCCAACGGGTTGGATACTCTAGCAGACATGCATATTTGTGCTCACACTAGGGTGCTAAGCTTTGGGCACTTGCTCAAGGGAGATTAGGTCTCTTAACTAGGTGTGCTTAGGCACACTTGGTTAGGGGAGTGTTCTCCTTGGAATCTAGGGGTTGAACAACCTAAGCTTGTTAGCAGGGGCCTTTTCGTAAAGCACTCACAAGGTCATGTACTTATAGTTAACCAAACCTAGCCTTAGGGAGTTTACTTATCAAAACATTCATGTCTGCCTACGGTGCACACTCATGTCCTCATTAAGTAATAACCCTAGTCTAGGGTATAACTTGGCCACTCCAACCCTTAGGGGTTAGTTCGTGGTTCAGGGTATCCCTTGTCGCCCTAAAGGGGTTGTACTTTCGAATGAGGGTGATTCCTCAAGGGGTAATTGACGATGCCTTAGCTTTGTTGTGGGGCATGTGTGAGATACATCTCCTTAGTGGGTTAGGGCATGAGCATGTCTAGGTCTACTAGGATCCTAAAGTCTACTCGATATATCCTCTAGGGTTTGGGGGATGATCATTCTAGGGGACTTAGGGTAAGACTCTAAGTCTTCTATTTAACTAGGCATCTAAGTCAGACTCTTATGATCATCTTGGAAGACTTAACATTGCTTACACAAGGAATTGACGATGGAAGGCCACGAGTTAAAACTCTAACAAGAATATACAATTATCATTTGAATTACTAGTATATTCGCCATACTTACTCTATTTTATTTTTGTGATCCAAACCCAAGGTTAGCCCTAACCCTACCCAAGTTGCTAAAATTAATTAAAAATCTAAATAGGACTCAATATATTTTTTGAGATAATTTAATAATAATTGATTGAGCTACTCTTAACATGGTTACTTTAAGTGGTGAAGTAATAGCTCCATTCATTGTTGCAACATAAGTTTGAAACCTAGTTATATCCTCTACATAGGAGGTTTACTTATTGAATTCAAAGAAAATATAATAAAGCTCGTGCAATTATTTTGTATGTAGTAAAAATGTCTTTGTCTTGTGTAAAGAGTGTATGTTAAACTATATATCTTTATTATAGATGAGTTAAAATTGCATTATAATAATAATGTTTGTTCATAAGCTCAATTTTAGCTAAAGAAAATAAACAAATGCAAAGTTGTATAGTATTGAATCATGCATTCCATGTGAAGAGAAAGAGAGTGTGAATATTGAATAATAAGTAGGATTACTTTGTACGATTCTTTTGTAGATTATTTATTGTAACAATTCTAAAATAGAGATTGAATATAAGAAAAAATTGCTTAAGAGTGTAATTATAAGTTTAACAAATTGAACTTAATTGTGTCATGTATTGTTTAGCAATTGCATTTGAGTAGGTCATGTATTTTCCTCATTAATATACCTTGGCATTTAAAAGGATTGTTGATGATATTTTTATAAATATCCTTAAAGTTTTTTCAATTACGTTGATATTTGGCATTAAAGGATGAATATTACCTTTATTTAATTCATTCGTGTGAGTGGAATTCTTTTCTTGGAGTTTATGTTTTCTTGATCTTTATTAATTATTATTATGAATATATGCTTGATTAAAAGCCTTTTTATAATTGCCAATGCTAGTGATATATTTTTTCTCTTTCTGTATCATGCACAATGCTTACATGCCATACTACAGTGAGTAAATATAAATAGTGGAATTAACATATAGTCATATCAATATATAATTGTATCAAAATATTACATTAAAAATAGTGTTTGAATAAATGAAATTGAACGATTTTGAGAATATATAATTAATAAATTGGATTATTAATTAAAAAGCAAGTAATACTTTTTAAAAGAAACAACTTTGTTTTTTAAAAAAGATGATAATTATTTTTTTATTATATAAGTAAAGGTCAAACATAAAATAAGATGAGAAAAATATCCATAATAAAACAATACAAATATAAACTAAGACTTAAAATTTATGATAATTCATAATTATTAGTGATATATCACTTTTACATTTGAACATATGTATTTAAAATTAAAGAGTTTATAATAATACATTAAGAAAAACTTTGGTATAATTTTAACATTTTTTTAATAATTGATTTTATGTATTTTGTTCTCAAAAAAGATAAAAGTCTTTATTTAAAAGTTTTAAAACAAGATCATAATTAAAAATAAATATCCAATTTCTTTTATTTTTTGATATGTTGAGTGATTATATAGAGTTTATGGAAATCGATTTTTATTTTTTTATATATAGTATAAACATTTTATATATACTATAACATTTTTATTTCTTTTCAGACCGAAACATTCACATCAGCACCCAAACATAAACGATAATAAATTATGAATTGATAATATCTGAGAGCTCGGAATATAGAAATGTGTATCCCCATTAGTTCAGAAACCTTAACTTATATACAAGAGCGAGTGGTCCAGATTGAATCCAATCCGACGACTATTAAAATCCACTGCGCTAATAATAGTATGTGCACATGCAGCCGTACACGTGGATCTTACATCATCCCCTCCTCTCGAAAGGGTGTAAGTTGGTTAGGGTTCTCTTGTAGATGGGCCCGGATCTGGAGGAACATCAAGAGGAGGCACTGGTGGATCTAGAGGAACATTAGGAGGAGGCACTGGTGGATTTGGTGGATCTATAGGCGGCACAACTTGTTTCGTTGCACAAAATACTTCAACCGTTGTACATGTACAATCTCCGGAGGATTGGGTTGAATGTCATGCCAAACCTCATAAACCTGTGGCCCTACTTGCCGTAGCACTCAATACAGTCCTTTCCACTGAGGAAGGAGACTCTTAACTAAACCACGTACTATAAGCTTGGGAAAACGAACTAATACCAGTTCATCAACCTTGTACTCCGCAGAAGGACGATGATGCAAGTTGTAGCGTTGTTGTTGTCCTACTTGTATGCGGCCCAAGTGTTCTGCTGACTCTGCACGAACCAATGGAAGAATGCTCGTCAGATACCGATCCCATGACCTAGCATCAGCAGCTCGCGGTAACCAAGAAGGTAAACTCAACTCCGTTGGCAACACCCAGGTCATGACCATACAAGAGCTTATATATGAGGAAGTACCAATGGAACTTTGAACTCCAGTGACATAAGCATATTAGAGAGACAGCAGATAACCATCCCAATCCGAATGTTGAAAGTTCACATACTTCGCAATCATCCCCTTGAAGGTTCTGACGAGCCGTTCCACTAAACCATCTGTCTGAGAATGATAAGCACTTGTGAAAATGTGGTGTATCCCTAGTCGAAATGTCAAAACATGAAATGCCTTAGCCATAATGCAAGCCATTATCCGAGAGAATTCGCTCCGGACAAGAATGTTGAAACACGACCCAATTCAGGGAAACTGACCAATAGCAGAAGCATTCGCACTAGCAAGAGCACCAACTTCTACCCAACGAGTTAGGTAATCAGAAGCAATAATAACGTACTCGTTGCCAGCAATTGACCGCAGAAAAGGTCCCATCAATTCAAATGCCACCAATTCAAATGGACGAGAAACTGCAATTGACTCCAATCGTCCTTCCGAAGCACATGGGGAGTATTGCGAGCTTGGCACCACACACAACTACACATATTGAATCACATCTCCTCGCAACTCCGGCCAATAGAAAGATCTGGCAGCTTCTCCATCCACGAATGTCCCATGTGCCCGCCAAGAATAGGAGAGTCATGGTAAGCATGGAGGAAGCGTGGAATGAAGATTGAAGGCACCACCAACCGCAAAGGATCATCTGGATCAGTCCCCACAAAATAAAGAAGGTCATCCTGAAGGCGATACTGTGAATGTAAATGCCTGAAAGGCAAGTCATCAGCAAGTGATGCAGGATTCTAAACCCATCACGAAGCCTTCGAATCCGGCTCAACCTTTTGAGCTTCCCGAACCTCATCCAAAGACGGCAAATCTAACTCTGCATTCTGCGGACACTGAATGTCAAGCACAGCACTACTTGATGGTACGGAATCTTCATCCAAAAAGTCCACTGAAGCTGGAACAACTGGTTCCTCTGGGGCAACAGAAGAGAGAGAAGGTGGAAAGGAGCTCGAGAAAGAGCATCAGCATAGCCATGGAACTCTGGCAATGAACAACTTCAAAGTCGTAAATTTGAAGTTTCAAGGCCCACCGAGTAGTACGCCCAATCAAATTCTTCCGCTTCAACAACGAAGTGATTGCTGCATGATTGCCTTCCAACAACGTCCGTGAACCATGCAAGTAGGCATGGAGCTTCTCAAAACCCAAACTGCTGCTAGACACTCCTTTTTGTCATGGAGTAATTCACCTCTGTTGGCTGCAATGTACGGCTGATGTACGCAATGGGATGTCACTGGACCAGGAACATTCATACTCTCCTGCATCAATACGCCCCCGAGGCCGATGTCAGAAGCATCTACACGCAAGATGAAAGGACGGGTGTAATCCGGGTACGCCAAAACTGGAGGAGTCGTAACAACTCTTTGAGATTTACAAATGCCTGCTTGCAATCCTTAGACCAAACAAAAGAAGTCATTGACAATTTCAACAACGCGCACAACGGTGCAGTAATCTGAAAGATGATCCACAAAAACCTAGATATTGTACCTTGCCAAGAAAGCGTTGCACATCATTCACACACTTTGGCGTAGGGAACTTGAAAACTGCAATTAGTTTGTCAGGATCGACTTGCAAACCTTCACATGAAATGTGATAACCCAGATAAGTGGTGTCCTTCGATCCAAACATACACTTAGATGGCTTTAGCTTCAAACCAACTTCCCACAACTGATCCAAAACCTTACGTACATCATCGACATGCTCCTCCCACGTTTCATCCGAATGGATTAAACATCATCAATGAAATCGGCAATCACCTCCGGCATGTCGCAAAAAACCTTGTCCATCATACACTGAAAAGTTGTTGGAGCATTGCTCAAACCGAAAGGCATCACCAAGAACTCGTACAGGCCAAATGGTGTCCGAAAAGTAGTCTTGGGAATGTCCATGTCAGCCATCGGAACTTGCCAATACCCAAATGCAAAATCTAACTTGGTGAACCAACGGCTCCGCCCCAGTCGATCCAAAAAGTCTGCAGTATGAGGAAGTGGTACACATCTGAGACGGTTACCTCATTTAATGGGCGATAGTCAATGCAAAATCGAACGCTCCCATCAGGCTTCGTCATAAGGTGAGGTTTGCATGCCTAAGGACTCCGAGATTTCCGGATAACACCCTTCTTCAACATCTCTTTACATTCGCTCGTAAGATCTTGAGCTCCTTTGGTGACCGACACGAACAGGATACCTTGATTGGCCTAGCATCTCCAGTTGGAATAGGGTGGCGTGTCGCAATCTTGGCCCCAGATGACAAGTCGAAGTTGAAAAGATCAGCATACTCCTTCTTGAGTTGATTAACAACTACAGCACGACGATCATCTGATGGATCCAAAGAAGAAAAGGAAGAGCATGAAGGGAAAATGGTTGGAAATAGGGTGAGACAAAAGTGATGGAAGCAAAGGTGGAAAGCAGATGGACGAAGTGGAATAAAAGTAAGAGGAATGGAAGAAAGACGAGGGAAGTCAAACAAGGGGGAGACTTTTCAAAGTCACACTTGGCATGATTACGAGTAACCAATCCATACCAAGAATAAGGTGAAAAGCTTGACTCGGCACCACCCGTAAAGATTGAAGCTCGAGTTCACGATCATCCACACAAACAACAATGTCCACTTCATCCCGCGAACAAGCATGAGTGTGTCCGTTGCCGTACAGAATGAAGACTAGTTTTACTGCATGACGCAAATGAAGGCTGCAATGTGTAGCAACAGATTGAGAAATAGAGGACAAACTCGAACTTGTATCCACCAACACTGAAAAGAAAACAGGACGTGGTGTGTATATCGAGCTTGAAAAGTGAAAACCGGATGATTTGGTGCCGGTGAACCCCTTGATGATACTCCCTAAAAAAAGATGGAGGAGTCACTAATTTATTCGCACGAGGACCTCCTCTACTTGTGCAATTCGTTGTTTCCTAAAAATCCACCGCATCACAACCTTCCACTGCAGTACACAACCGGACGTTGTTGATGCCATGGCCTCCATCCTGAAATGGGAGATGCCAATCGGGAAACCATTGACAACGTTGATACGTGTGTCCAACCTCATCACACGCCCAACAACGAACTGCACGTCCACGTCCTCATCCACGGGCCCCACCTTGTGCTGGTACACGAGCGGCAACAGCCTCAACCTCCATCGAAGCAGGTCCATCCCCAACATGAAGTGGAACGAGAGCACGTGAAGGCGCAAGTGGAAGAGGTGACAACTCATATCGTTGTGCCAGCCTCAAAGCATCTTCAAGAGTCACTGGAGCTAGTGCATGCACAATCCCCACAAGGTCTTGACGAAGTGCTGGCCACAACATACCTAACTTGATGCGTTCTGACATGTTAAGTTTTGCACACAGCAAAAGGCTTCGAAACCGAACACCAAACTGCATCACCGACTTAGATGGCTCCTGATGAATACGATGCAACTGCTGAAAAACATCATCACAGTCATCCGCATGCCCAAATGCACGTTTGAAGATCTCTAGAAGAATATTCCAATCTCCACGAGTTGCAACGTCCAGACCATTGTACCACTGCAACGCCAGCCCTTGAAGACAAGTAGGAAACTCGCACAAACACTGAGCGCATCCCACAAATAATATGTGGCAACCACAGTGAAGTGGTTAAACCAATGGTACACATCATCTCCAGGATTTCCACGAAAGAAATCCGGCCGGACACAGGGGTTTGCAACATGAGTAGGAGGAGTACCTAGACTGTGAATGTTGCCATCAACTAAGAATGATTGTTCAGTTGCATACGCATGGCATTCAACAATTGCATGAGTAACTGCTCCACAGACAAGGATTTGCCTGTTGTGGATCGATATACAAAGAAAAGACAAATCTACAAGAAAGGAATATATCTAAACAATAGAAAAGCTAAACCTAAAAACAAAGAAAATTGAAAAAGACAAAATCCGAGCACTCCGTAGGGACAATTAGAGGTGCCCTCACCTCCACCAATGTGAGAGTTCGGAATATAGAAATGTGTATCCCCATTAATTCAAAAGCCCTAACTTATATACAAGAGCGAGTGGTCCAAATTGAATCCAATCCGACCACTATGCTAATAATAGTATGTGCGCATGCAGCCGTAGACATGGATCTTAAATCTTTATTAAATTGAAAAATATTTATTGTTAATGAAGTTTTTTGGTTATATTGTGTTAAATAAATATGCAAAAATAAAATCAACTAATGTTTAAGATAAAAACATTTCATGTGTGCCCACAATGTGTAATGGGCACATATTATAATTATGCCCATTATAATATGTGCCCATTACAATGGTTTGCACATTTCATTTTAACTTTCTTTAATATTATTCATTAAGGGTTACTTAAATTTTAAAATAGAATTAACTTTTCAATTTTAATATGTTTCTTCTTATTTATATATTTAGTTCACTTTTACTTACAATAATATGCAAACCCAATGAATAAATCGTATAACATGATTAAAAATTATATATATATAGGGTTTTTATAACAAAATTTGAAAAGGTACTAATGTGTATATGCAACTCAATAAATTTTATGAACTCAAAAATACATCATTTAAGTATGTAAATTTTAAAATTAATGTTCAATAGATTTATTTAAATAGTTTTTAAAACATTAACACATTAAATTAATTTACAAGGCTTTTTTCAACTTTCATGACAATTCTTTCTTCTATTTCCTCTTTAAGTACCTCTTTTTATATATTAAATTAATCAATATTCTAAATTTATTAAATATTTATGTTTTTCATATAATTAAATATTTATATTATCCAGCTTTCTATTATTAATTAAACTTCAAGCTACTTTAAATATTATAATATGTACTTGTTGCACTTAAAAATAATGGTAGATACATTGTATCACTTCACAATTTACCATTTTCAAACAATTGTTACAAACATAAATTTTTTTTATAAGATTTAATTTTTAAATACTATCTTATATCTTTAACTTAATTATGATGAATTACAGAGTTAGAAATACTTCTTTATTTTTTAATGTTCATTATATTATATTGCATCCTAATGAAGTATTTCATTAGGATTGCACTATAATATAATGAACAATTAATTAATAATAACTTTGAGTTTGTTTTCTTGTTCAATGAATTTTTTCTTAAAAAGTATATATTCTTTATTTCTCAATATCTTTATCTAGTATTATAATTGTGTATTTGTGAATGTAATTAGTTTGTAATAAAAAATTCCCCTCTTAAATTTAATAACATCATGGTTTTGTTTAATTCTATTTCAATAATACCATTTAGGTTTAAGTATATGTCTTTAAGTATCGCAATTGACGATGATAATAACATATTATATCACCTTCTTTGATTTAGTCTTATTTGTATTCTTGTTTGTTAATCATGTCAGACTTTAAGATGTGATTATATAACTTATATATTTTATAATGTTTATTCCATATAAATATTTATTGTCATGTTAAGTGTATTTTCTTCTTATTTAGTTTGTCATAGTTTTTACTATGACTCGACATTTTACTTTGGAGGTTGATTGTTGTTACCTACTATACTATGTTGATGAACCCTAAATGTAGTGAGAAACAGCCCCGCTTAGTGCACTTAGGTGTTTAGGGGTAGTCTAACTGGTTGTCATTAGATATCGCGAGAAACTCTATGCAAAGGTAGCACTTACCTTTTAGAAAACCCAACCCCAATTTTGACGTCTTAATTAGGTTGATTGGTTAATGCATGTGAGTTTGGCATGTTAATTAGGGTTAAGAACACCCCTCCTAACCCACGCCTTAAAAACCCCACCCCCTCAGGTAGGGTTTAGGGGTAAGAATTAGGTTTCATTAATAACTCATCTTATTTAGTTAAGGGACCTGCATTTCGTGCCAACCCACTTATACATGTAGGAAAAGAGGGGGGGCTCCGTCACATAAATAAGGTAAGGTATGTAGTAGGAGAACTCTTGGATTCATGACTGAGTTCATTACTCTTCTGCCAGTGCAAGCTTTAGCTTGTGTTGTTAAAGTATAACCCTTTGTTGTGCCATCCTAAATTCCAGATAATAAGGGTACGTCCACCTTTAGGGTAGCTCACCCTTAACATTGGCGAATCCATGCTAGAAGGTCTTGTTGGAATGTATGTTCCAAGAGGTAGAAGTTGAGGCTTGTCTCTAGCCTCCTTCCACGTCAAGCCAAGTGTAACACTCATGCCCAAACAAGGCACATCCATGTCCTTATCCAATTGTGGGCATGGGATCTTGTTTAACAGGTTCATGTTACCCAATTCTTAAGGGTTCACTAAGGGTTTTAGAGTTAGCATTTAGGAGCCACATTTATGGCACTTAGTACAACCTTGAATCTAAGGGGCTATGGCATGATAGCCCACATTGTGGTAGGCAGTGTCGACTCAATACAAGATATAGGATACGGGATACGGGATATGCATACAGGATATGCCTACAAGATATGCTTATGGATATACCTACATGATAAGGGTCACCATTTTTAGCTCATGACTAGATTAGGCTCATGACTAAATTAGCTCTTAGAGTTGTGATCATAAAAGCTTCGACCTAATTGTTGTACAATCAGTTACTATCAACACCAACCATTCTATGATCATTCTTGTCTTGTTTCTTGTCTTGCTTCTTGCCTCTTATTCTTGTCTTGTTCTTGTCTTGTTCTTAGTCTCTTGTTCTTGTCTTGTTCTAGTTTTTGTCCTGCTCTTGAGTCAAGCCTCCTTGCTCTTGGATTGTGACTTGACAGTTTGATAGTAACTAATTTTATAACTAACTGATTTTAGTTACTTTTTTTTTCCTTAGCTTTTCTCCCTTGTTCTTTCTTCTTTCTTTCACGGATCATGGTAGATTTTGAGCAATTTCAACGCGAGCATCAAATGTTACTTCATGAGCTAGCCACTTTACGCCAAGTGGTCACAGATCTACAAGGTTCCACCAATGCGGCACATGCAACTGCTGATGCATCCTCCAAGGCTGCTACACAGGCTCTCTCTCAAGCATCCGTTGTTTCCTCTCCATTGAACTCTTCTTCAGAACCAAAGATCAACATGCTAGAGAAGTTTAGTGGCAATCGTGCCGATTTTCAAGGTTTCTTGAATCAGATCAGGCTTTTGATCCGCATGCAACCACGCCGTTACTCAACTGATGCACAAAAGGTTGGCCTTTTGACATCCTTACTAATTGGATCTCCATAAGCTTGGGTTGCCCCTTTGCTAGAGTGTGATGACCCATTGATGGAAGACTTTGAAGGATTCGTGGCTGCCTTTGAAGCCTTCTTTGGAGATCTAATAAGTACCATTCTGCATGCACGAAGTTACAGAAGCTCACACAAGGATCCCGACCAGTTTCCGTTTATGCATCCAATTTCAGCAACTTTGCACGAACATTCCATGGGACGAGACTGTATTAATTGAACTTCCATTTTGGGTTGAGGGATGACGTGAAGGACCTTCTACTTACGTTACCGGATGCCCAAACATTAATGGAGATCATGCAATAAGCTGTTCGTTGCGACAACCGTTTGTTTAAGCATCGTCAGGAAAATCCCGACAACAGTTCTTGCAAGCTAATCCTGTAGCTGTAGCACATGTTACTACAACACCTTCTGAAGTGGTTCTTATGGAGGTTGAAAAATACAAGCGTGGCCCACTTTCAACTGCTGAGAAGCAATGTCATCGCGGTGAGAACTTATGCTTGTATTGTGGTGAAGTATACACAAGGTGGCGAAATGTCTTATTAAAATTAGAAAGTTCAAGATGCGTGAAGTTGAAGCTGAAGTTTAGTCAGAAAACTTTAATGTCCACTTCGTCTAGGAGCCACGAAGTTGGACGTAGGTGCAAGCTTCATTGGTGTTGCTCACACCATTCCGTCGCTCAAGTTTCATGTACACATTCGTCTTAATAATCAAGAGCTCAAGGAGTTTGCCCTGTTAGACACTGGGGCAAATGCATGCTTCATGGATGACACTTTTGCAATTCAGCATGGCATTTCGGTGGTGAAATTGAAGCGTGTAGTTCCTATAGAGGTGGTAAATGGTCGTCTAATTGCTTTTGGCGCAGTTACCATGCTACCACACCTCTCTCTTGCATTCATGACGCATTCAACTGTTCGATTTCTTCAACTTGATTAAGACTTGAACGACTCCCATCGTTTTAGGCATGCCATGGTTCGTGGTTGCAAATCCTCATATGGACTGGAGGTCTAAGACGCTCATGTTTTCCTCTTCGGCAACCAGGATTAATCATGTACCTTCCTGCGTGCAGGATATGACCTTAGTTTCTAAGGTAGTACAAGCTACAGGAGTGCCTAGTGTTGAAAATTCCTCCTCGACAGGATTCATCTCCTGTTAGTTCGTCAGCACATTCACAGGCTCTCCTCACTCTGTACATTCACAGACTTCTGTACAAGATTCTTCCAATCCTGTACATTCGTCAACATTCGCACAGGTTTTCCCCAATCCTGCCTCTATTCATTACTTTGCTTCTGTTCCACCCCCAGGATCCTTCCTCTTTTTTAGTCACAACTCCCTCCTTCTCCTCTTCGGTTCTTATCACTACTATGCATGAACTTGCCACTGATCATGTTCCTTTTCATCTTTTGGTCGATCTTGTGGAAAAAAAACTCCACCGTTCGGATCGATTTATACACTATCACCTACAGAATTGCAGGTTCTTCACAAGTACATCGAGGACAACTTGGCATTCGGCTTCATTTGTCACTCAAAGTCCTCTGCAGGAGCACTTATCTTTTTTACCAAGAAGAAAGATGGGAGTTTGCGTTTGGTTATAGACTATAGGAGTTTGAATCAAGTTACCATCTGAAATCGATACCCATTACCATTAATCCCGGAACTTCTCGATTGGCTACAAGGAGCAAAGGTGTTCACGAAGATTGACTTATGAAGGGCCTACAATCTTGTACGGATTTGTCTAGGTGATGAGTGGAAGATTGCCTTTTGTACAAGGTATGGACATTTCAAGTACATGGTGATGCCTTTCGGACTTACAAATGCCTTCAGCCGTGTTTCAACACATGGTGAACGACATCTTTCATGACTTCTTGGACCAGTTTGTGGTGATCTACCTCGATGACATTTTGATTTTCTCCAGGATCAGGCGACACATGACAAGCATGTATGACTAGTTCTATAGAAGCTTCATGAGCATGGCCTGTACGCGAAGTTGAAAAATATTTTCTTGACAGGGATATTGTGGAGTTCTTGGGCTACATCAGGCATTTCCATGGACATGCACAAGGTGAAGACTATAGTGAAGTGGGAGAGGCCCAAGTTTATACGAGACGTACAATGTTTCCTTGGCTTTTGCAAACTTCTACATGCGGTTCATACAGGACTTTTTCAAGTGTGTACTTCCACTCATAAAACTCACCAAGCGCACAGGGGATTTCTCTTGGTCTGACAAGGCGGAACATGCATTCACAACACTCAAGGATGCCTTCATCGGTTTGGGATGATATTCTGAAGAAAGATCCGCTTTAACTTATAGACTCCGGAGAAGCTCTTGCCAAAATCTGGACATGAATTGTAGACCCCAATCAGAAACAATACTGTCAGGAAGACCATGATGTTGGAACACTTTGCGGATCACTAACTCAGCAGTTGTCTGGCTTGTAGCCATCTTGTTATATAGTAGGAAATAAGCCTATTTAGTGAAACGGTCAACCACCATAAGAACTGCATCAAATCCACGAGAAGGAGGAAGATCTGTGAGGAAATCCATAAAAATGGATCTCCAATGAGCAGAAGGAACAAATGTGCCGCCATTCCTCAAATGAATCCATAATGGCATTGAATTCCTTGTCATGAATCTCATAATTAATCTTCGCCGAAAGGAACTTACGAGAGTGAAAGGCTCACGACAACTTCGATTTTAACACATCTTGATCCTTCTCGTCCTTTCTTCATTGAAGCAAATACTTCGGATTTTACAATAGGTTTTATGCTATCACAAGTTGGAGAAGACAAGTTACTCATCCTGTAGGGCAGTCAAAACGCACGATTCAGACCTTGGAGCAGTATCTTCACTGTCTCATCAGTTACCAACAGGACAATTAGTTGGACCTTTTTTTTATAGCGGAGTTTGCTTACAACAACTCCGTTCACACATCTAAGGCCAGACACCTTTCTTTGCTTTTACAAGCTACCATCCACGTTTTGATTTTGCTCCTTCATGCTTCTCCTTCTTCCGCTCCTGCAGTACAGGATCGTTTTAGCATCTTTGTCAGGTAGAAGATGATCTCCAAGTTCATCTTTAACAGGCACAGGAACGGTATAAGCGTCATGCTGATGCTCATCGTCAGCCAGCACCTGTGTACAAGATTGGTGATCTGTGTGGCTTTTTCGTCAACATATCCACACCAACATGCCTTCTTCTAAGTTGGATTTTCAACAACTGGACCCTTACAAAATTGTAGCTAAGGTCAATCCTGTAGCTTTTCAATTAGAGCTACCATCTACTGTGAATCTTTATCCTGTGTTTCACACATCTTTATTAAAACCGTATCATACTTCTTCTCTTCCTGGTCGTGCTTCTCCTCCTCCCCCTCCTATGATCATTGACGACGAACCTGAGTACGAAGTTGCAGCCATCCTTGATTCTCGTATTCATCGCCGCCAACTACATACTTGGTGGATTGGAAAGGTTATTTGCCTACTGATCGCACTTGGGAACCTGCATCCAATTTACTCCATGCTTCTTCTAAGGTTGCTTCTTTTCATCAATGTTATCCTACTAAACCAGGTTCTAGGACTCGTGGAACTCGTCCTTAAGGAGGAGGTGCTATCATGACTTGATACAGGATACATGATACATGATATGCCTATAGGATATACCTACAGGAAATGCTTACAGGATATACCTACAGGATATGCTTACAAGATATGCTTACAGGATATACTTACAGGATAAGGGTCACCATTTTTAGCTCATGACTAGATTAGGCTCATGACCAAATTAGCTCTTGGAGTTGTGAGCATAAAAGCTCTGACTTAATTGTTATACAATCAGTTATATTAACACTAGTTATTCTACGATCATTCTTGTCTTATTCGTCTTGCTCCTTACTTCTTGTTCTTGTTTTGTCTGTTTTTGTCTTGCTCTTAGCCTCTTGTTCTTGTCTTGTTCTAATTCTTGTCTTGCTCTTGAGTCAAGCCTCCTTACTTTAAGACAATGCTCTTGGATCGTGACTTGACATCATGGAGATGTGACACTGGGCTAAAACATCACACGATACAATGCTCGAGGTATGCCCTTTGGGTTGTGTATGGGTTTGTTGCCAAGGGGCTGGATACTCTAGCAAACAAGCATGTTTGTGCTCGCACTAGGGTGTTAAGCCTTGGGCATCTGCTCAAGGGAGGTTAGGTCTCATAACTAGGTGTGCTTTAGCATTCTCCTTGAATTCAAGAATTGAATAACCTAAGCTTGTTAGTAAGAGCCCTTTCATAAGGCACCCGCGAGACTATGTACTTAGGGTTATCCAAACTTAACCTTAAGGAGTTTGCTTAGTAAAACACTTGTGTCCACCTACGCGCACACTCATGTCCTTACTAAGTACTAGCCATAGGTCTAGGGTATAACTTGGCTACTCAAACCCGTAGGGGTTAGTCATGGTTCAGGGTATCCCTCGTCACTTTAAAGGGGTTGTACTCCCAGATGAGATGTTCCTTAAAGGTAAGTGACAATGCCTTAGCTTTGTCACATGGTATGTGTGAGACACATTTCCTTTGTGGGGTTAAGGCATAAACCTATCTAGGTTTACTAGGATAGGATCCTAAAGTTTATTCGGGATATCTTCCATGGTTTGGGGATGGTTATTCTAAGGGATTTAAGGTAAGACTCTAAGTCTTTTGTTTATTTAAGCATCTGAGTCAAACTCTTAGGGACATCTTGAAAGACTTAGTATTGTTCACACAAGGTGATGACACCAGATAGCCACTAAACAACTACGTGTTGGCTCTTCGGGTTAAAACTCTAACATAGTTTCTTTCATATTATATTTTCTTATTACAATACTTAGAGATGACATAATAACTTTCATCTATTACTACTTCTTAATTGAAATAAAACTAAACTTAATAATTATTTTGAAAGTAATATGAAATGTTCATAATGCAAAAGATGACCTCAATTAAATATTTAAAGTAAAGTATCTATACTACATTATTCATGAAATGACTCTCATGATAGTTAATTAAATATAATAGTGGTTCATACTATATTATTATATTTCTATATAAAACCTTTGTTACTCTTCATGCTCAATATGTATGTTCCACCTATTTAGTGATGTACTCCAGAACTAGAATAAATTGATTTTATCAATTAATTTTAAATTTATGGTTTTATGAAATCCATTACTCATTTCATAAAAGCTCTTAATGTCATGATTCAATGCAAAAGTTGTTTTGATGTTGTAATGTATATCGATGTTATTACAAATTTCACACTATTGACAATATTTAATTGCACTTTTAATAATGTGGACCACCTTAATCCGATTTCTAATACTTTTCATGTTGTTAATCTACTACAAAATGTTTTAGATGTTCTTCTTCGAGTGCCTTACATAATACTTTCACAATTTCTTGTTATTGTATACATCTTCTTAATATGTTATTTCTTTTATGCTTATGAAGTGCATTATCTATATGACTGAACAATTAAATACAAGAGTATGAAAGTAATTATGACTTGGTTATAAGAATGTATAGTACTATGATGTAAGAATATCAATATGTTAAGAATACTTACTGTGGACTTTGGTGTAATAATGTTAAGGAAACGTAAGGAACTACTAAAATAAAAAATGTAAGATAGTGAGAAAAAGATGAAAATATATTCAAATAAAATAATACATCGTAGAGATAGATTCGAAATTTGAATGCCCTCTTTACCATTTTACTTTTATTTATCCACGATCTTGTAACCCATAACAATCTTTTTATCCACTTGCATATTATTTAGGTGGTTTTTCATAATAAAAAGAATTAAATATTCTTATTTAATATCAAGATCTGTATTTTAAAGTGAACAACAAGGAAGAACTTGAACCATACTAATCCTAGAGGTGTCATAACCTAGATTTAGTCCTACTTTCATTTACATTTTTCTATGACCCAAAAGTATTAACCCAAGGGCGGGCTACATTATGGCTAAGAAACCTCTACATTATTATTAAAAATATACATACATTACTAAACCCGAATTATAGCCCCTCCAGCATGATTTTTCGTCACTCTTGACAATTATATGCTAATAAACTAACTTGAGGAGTAAGAAAAGAACATACGAACCTGAACGCTAAAGTATCGTAGATAGCTTTGTTGGTTTTTCAACATCTGGTGAAGCAACTGTTTTTTTTTGCAACTAACTACAATAGGTATAACACACACACACGCACGCGCACACACACCTCATATGTTGCCTTGTCTACTCCATGTGGTGACATGCAGGAATGACCTCCCTCTACTTTTGCCTTCTTTTAATATTGTCCATCACTGAAACATGTACACACACACACAATGTCACTTACTTCATAAGCACCATAAATGAGACCCATGGATTCACTGAGGACATGTATGCTTTGCAGTTAACCAGTTTTTAAATAGCTTATAAGTCTAACATACATTGTTAAAAGTTAAGTACTCACTCTCTCTCTCTCTCTACGTAAGCAAATTTTGTATGTACCGTACGACTCAGCATATTAAAAGTTGATATAAGTTTTTAAAATTTGCTGTACAAGGTTTAGTTCACACTAATTAACATAAAATAATTTCATCTTTTCACTAGAAATGAATGTGTGTGCCAAAGTAACTTGCTCATCTATATATGTTTGAATCATGGGTCCATTGGATTTTATTATAGCAAAATGTATTTTCATTAATTATAAATGTGACAATATTATATATACACCACACACACTAGTACATATGTTCACTATTGGTGAGCTTAATTATTTAATAATATTTTATTAATTAATAAATCTTTAATTTAGTTTTATCCTTAACACGATGAGTTTACATTTAAATTGAATTGTTAATTCAGTTTTTTGAACTGGATGAAGTTATCTCTAAGCTGGCCACTTATTATCTTTTAACTTGATAAGTTTACCTTATTCCATAATTATTTAATTATCCTCAATCTAATTATTATTCTTAACCAAATTAGACCTTTAACTCTTGCAATTATATATTAATAAAATTAAATAATCATTAAAATTGTAAATGTATACTAAAGAACAATTGACATAAACTTATGGCATCTTATTATATGGAAATATATGTATCTTTAACATATAGGTATTTTATATGCACATGACACATTATAAATGTACACTAACAACCATTCTTTTATGTAAATACTCTCTGGGTATACCATATAAAAATGGAGAAAATTTAAGCTTTTTGTTTATAATTGTTAAATATTAATATGTATTAATATAATTATATTTTCATTAAAATAGATTTATTTGATTTTGATTATATATTATGTAATGTATAGTAAATAAAGAATTTAAAATTTAGGTTTGATATAAGGTAATCATTAAATAAAATTTAAAATGACTATCAAATAAAATTTATAATAATTGTTTATAAAATAATTTTAAATAACTGTTACCATTAGATAGGATTTAAGATGGTTGTTAATGTGGTGTTAATGATAAATACACATACATAGACATGTAGAATAAACTTATTATATAAGATATATATATCTTATATAATAAGTTTATTCTACGTGTCTGTTTATTTATTTGAATAAACACATTAACAACCATTTTAAATTTTATTCCAATGACTATCTTAAATTTTATTTAATAGCTATGCTAAATATTAAATCCATGTAGCACTATTAAAGTAATATTATCATAAATGCTAAACCACATGGCACTATCAAGGTTATTAAATTCATATATGGCATGAGTGATTACATCTAATGATCATCTTAAATTTAAATCTATTTAATAATATTGGAGTTGTTAGACTATTCATGGGTTGATTATATATTTAAACAATTGAGTTAAGAATAAATTCATAATGTTAAAAATAACAATTCAATTTAAGGATAAACTAATAAGTTAAGAATAATAATTAGGTTATAAGTAGTTAATAATAACAACTAGGTTAAGGATTTAACAAACTCACAATGTTACTAAGTTAAGCCACCAGGTTAAAGATAACATTATGTTAAAGGGTTCTTAAATACTTAAACCCAGATTGATTTATATTATGCAATCAATACTATCATTTGCAAAAGATTCAATAATATATATCTCAAGATGTTATTTATTCCTATAAACGATACATATATACGTCAACAGCAGGGTTTGAACCTGCGCGGGCAAGCCCAATAGATTTCAAGTCTATCTCCTTAACCACTCGGAACATGTTGAAGGAAGTTTATGTGTTTATTCATGGAGCATATACAAGCACACTCTTCCTGGTTTTCCTTCTACGTTTGTGTCCTAGCCTCCTACCTATCTCTACTACTTTAGCAAAATTGTAATACAAAGTGCCACGTCATCCTCCACGTCGGCTGCCACATCATCCTACACGTCACCAGCCACATCATCTGCATGTCATTCTCCACGTCATCGGCCATGTCATCCTCCACGTCATCTGCCATGTCATTTCCACATCATCTGTCACGTCATCCTCCACATCACTCGCCACATCATCCTCACATCAAAGCAGTATTCACTCGGTATTCATAAAGTGTCACCTTGCTAACCAAGGAACCAGGTAACTAAGCCATCATTAAGGAAGCCCCAAGACTCTGCCATACAGCCCTTAATTAGAAAGAAGAGAAACTGTATTCGTATCCTGGAAGGGTCCTGAGCAGACTTAACTTCTCTCCCTGATTGATCCATGGGGAGCAGGAAAGCATGAAAGGGAGCGTAGCTTCCCGCCTGAAGGATCGCTTCAGTATGCACAAGGATACGGGAGATTCTTAGTAAGCCAAACTTCTCTTCCTTTGCGGTTCCCCTGGGGAGCCAGAGAGCATGAAAGGGAAGCAATTCCCCGCCTACAGGAACCATCCGTCACTCATTCATTCTACAAGACCAGGTCGCAAAGGGCACTCTCTCTAGGCTCGAAGTCACTGACTCAATGCTCAGCTCACCAGACAACCTCACTGATACTTCTGCGTCTACTAGCTTTGCGGGCGTTCCTAATCATGACACCAGCAGCCATCTAGGCGGGCTCCACCTCCACCTGACTTGGTTCTGCCTTTTAATCCCCAAGCATGGTATCCACAGCCGCTCCATCAAGTCGTGTTCATTTAAGTCCCCCCTTTCGCGAGATATCTCATGATACGATGAGACGGACGAAACTAGCGTAGTCCAAAAAATGTTACTGCTCGCTGAATCGGCCACCTGCTTCCTTTGAATACGCCTGCATTCCGCGAACGCCAAATGGTCCACAGTGCACAACCTCTCACGAAGTACCAGTGTATCGAAGAACCCCTGGTGGTTCCTCCACTATGTCCATGGTTAATCCGGGATTAAAGCAGGGGCGCTCCACACCATCAGCTTTCACGATCCACACTCCGACAGACTTAGCTAAGTGAGATGCATGCTCCCCCAAACACGCAACTTCCCAGCTGATCAAAGCATCCGCTCGGCTCAGATGTTGCACCAACCTTAAAGCATGTGCCCATACCTCTCGTGCGCATATACATTCCCAAAAGCAATGGCGTTCTGTTTCCAGTGTACCGCAAGCTTCACAACCCTGATACGGCAGTCCCCTCACGTTACCTCGAACTGCTAAACTATCCTGTAGCATTAGCCACATCATGGTTTTGATATTTGACGGCCATGCGCCTGCCCACAGCTCCCTTCCGAAATCTCTGCTCAATCCGCGTGGTAATCCTGCCGCGTGCAGCTGATCTGCTAGTTTCGATACTGGTCGTCTGCCCAGGAATAGCCTCCTGCCCATGCGCGGCTCATAGCTGAAGAAGTCCCCCCCTGCTCGCTCGAATTCCAGCTCCAGGCCTTCGGATCAAACGTGAGCTCCTCTACTGCCTGCTTACAAACCAGTACAATATCCTCCAGTCGCCGTGCCTGACCCTCGGATCCACAGTTAGGCGTTTCCGTTCCATGTCCACCACTCGCACCAGCTTGGCATGTGTTAAATCTGGCAATGGTTCAATCCTCACTCGGTGGGGATGCAACAGCCCGTCCTTGCCCGCCTGGAATCTCGCCCCTTCACCGCCGATTCTGTCGTATATATGCCACACCTGATCTCCCAGTACGATCCAATGTCCATCTGCAAATTCCTGCGTTTGCCATGCGCTTGACTGTCGCAACTTGTCTCGTGCCACCAGCAGCATCCTCACAGCTTGCCGCATTGACTCTGTCACGGATCTCATTGTGATCCTTCCCATTGTCCGATCCATCGTGTCTGATTCTCCTCTGTCGACGTCAACTCGTCCAATTGTTGCACCGTACGCACCCTGCTCTGTGCCACCGGCGAAACGTATCTCGAATTACCTGTGGTGATCTCTCATCACCCAATGGGTAGCCATCCTCTGAACTCATCAATGCATGTAGAAAGATTGGATGCCTCGTATATTCCGCTTTGCACCCCGGCATCTTTGGACGTAGAGCTGTCTTCAACTTTTCCCAACTGCTCAGCAGTTTGCCGCAAAAGGACTCGCGCACCACAGGCAGTTTCAGTGTCGATGTTGCGAATATCCATCTGTCATCCCGTGCCCATTCTGCTGTTCGTCCAGTGGAGCGTGCCGGACGCACCCTCGCCATTATATCCCTGAGCATGACTTTCCATGGTTGCGTCCGGAGCCAGACCTCGGATCACTAGCTTCACCAGCAAGGCTTTAGCCGCTTCTGAGGGTGGAATCAAGCCTAATCCTCCATCAGCCTTGGGCATTGTACAAGATTCCCACCTCACTCTCGCCTGGTATCGGCCTTGTGACCTGCTCCTTTCCAGATATATACTCTGAGCAGCGACTCTATCTTCCTCATTGTTTCCACGTTGATGCTCCATGTTCCTGCAAAAAACCACAAACTCCCTAACAACACACTATTAGCGACTGTGACACGAGCTGGAAATGACAACTGCCGCCTTCCCCACTGGTTCAAGTGATTGGCCACGCGATTGAGTACAAAAGCACTTTGTCGAGCCGGGCAGTAACTGGCTCCAATCTGGAAACCCAAATACCGCGTCGTGGCTCCTTTCTCAACCCACTGAAACCCCCACTCTCCTCCCCAGTCCGGATGCTCACCTTCACCAATCCAGATTCTACGTGATTTATTCCAGTTGGTACGCGCCCCTGCTGCTAGGTTGAAGCGTTCTAACAATCTTCGAACCCTGTCCAGGTTCTGTGCATCCCCAGCTAGCAAAAGGCTAGTGTCATCTGCGAATAAACTGTCCAACACGTCCCTCTATATGGGAGGTCCCAGATCCGCTAACACCCCCTGACAATCTGGTAACGGTATGCCCACCGGTCTCTGTGGACGCCGCGCACTACTCCTAGCTGGAGAGAGAGCGCAGGAACTAGACGGAGACTTCTGCTTTCTAATGCTGGATGGAGAGAAGGCGTACGACCGTGTAGATTGGGTTTTCTTAGAGGCAGTGATGAGGCGCAAGGGATACCGCAACGTTTCATCGGATGGATGGCCAAATTGTATCGGAGCGCGAAGAGCCACTTGCTGCTAAACGGAAAACTTGGTCCAGCCATGGTACTGCAGAGATCAGTGCGACAGGGTTGCCCACTAGCGCCATACTTTTTGATGCAAGCAGAGGCCATGCATGCACACATAACCGCGCGGCGTCCACTCGGACATGTTGAAGTAATGTTAGAAGTTTATTCATGGGGCAAAATTACAACCAACAATTCCAAGTTTTTCCCCTACATACTATGCCGTTTGTACTACTTTAGCTAACTAAAAGAATACTATGTACACCTTATACCATGTTCCACCATCACTACGTCAGCAGCCACACCAGCAGCCACGTCAGCAGGCCATGTTGACCAATTTGACCTTTAACTTACCGTGTTAATATATAATATATAGTTAATGAGACCCGAAATTATATAACTGATAAAAAATATATTTGAAAGCTAATATATCCTTAAGTTAATTTACATTAATATTGATAACAAGGCGCAGTTTAGAAACCTAGTATTTAAATTTTGATACTTATAAGTTATATCAGAATATTGTAATTCTTAAGTGACATATTATACATATGTAATATTACAAAATAGTATTTACACAAATATGACATGTTTGTACTGTTCTCATGTCAGATATATATATATATATATATATATATATATTTCTATAAGTATAATATTCATATTGTTATATATGACTATTATTATTATTATTATTTTTATTCTTAGTTTTGTAAATTCTCTAAGAATACTGTCTTCTAAAACAACTTACCACTTTATTAAAAAAAATATTGAATTTAGAAAAAATAATAACAGTATACATCACTTTGTAAATAGCCTAAACTAATTAAAAGCTAAGTTAATATAATTCCATTGCATATCATTTTAACTACTTAAATCAACTAAAATTATAGTTTTCAAGATATCATATATCATATTTATTAAAATCATATTAGCATAAATAATAGATTACACTTAATTGTGAGTTTCTACACTCACGTGTGCATATTCTCTTGCATCGATTTGAAATTGGACGTTATTTAAAATGTATATTTATTTATAATGTATATAATAATAATAATATTTTTAAAGTTTGAAGTGTTCCCCACTATAGATATCCTCCCGTTTGAACGGAAAGGTACCGAGTTCGATTCGTATGCGCTCCGATGTGTTCTTGGATTTGGGTAACCTAGTTCTCTTATATAGCCACAGGCATATGAAGGAAATTCCGGGTAAGTGGATGAAAATATATATAACAGAAATTTAATTTCCAGCTGGTAATTGCCATTATAATAAATATGTTTAAAATGCGCATTTTTCTTATATAATAAATCATTTTAAGTACTAGTAAATATTTTGTGCTTTGTTGCTATAGTTGTATTTTTGTTAATAACATTCATATAACTTATACATATATGTAATACATATACACATATGATATAATATAATGTGGTTATTATATGAACATATGATAAACATATTGTTGCTAATTATAATAGATATGATCTGTATATTATAATGTACTAATCTGTTATTGCCGTGTGTGTGCCTGTGTGTGTATTAGTAGCCACCTTCACACACACACACACACTATATATATATATATATATATATATATATATATATATATATTATATATATTATATAAACTGCTTAATTGCAGGATGCTACAAGTGAGGAGTATACCTTCCGTTCAGTGAACAGCTACCTACACACAAAGTACGTGGTTGCGTGAAGGCAATCTTGGCGTGAAGAGACGTAAGCTAAATGTGTGTGTGTGTGTGTGTGTGTGTGTGTGTGTGTGTTTTACAAGTATATTTGTCTTTTCTCACATACTATGTATCTATATATTATATTCATGATGTATATACTCACACAAACTTGCATACATGTATGTTTTACTTTAGATTGAATTTAGCGTTGAAAAACGTTAAAAACATTTAACTTAAATAATATAATTAATAAACCTCTTATTAAATATTTTAGTATATTCTCTAATGAATTAATTAACGCTTTATTAACAGTTAATATGGTAAACAACGGAGAGGAATCTGAGCAGATAGAAGCAGACATACGCTTCTTAAACATGGACATGGAAATGGAGGTACTTGACTTAGAGAGCTGCTTCCACACAGGAGAAAGCTTTTCCTGGAGATTCCCAGATGCTTGGAATATTTCCCATCCTTCGAATATTCCAGGTATCTCGGCTTCTCCAGATGCTCCGAATATACCAAAGACTTCAGCTCCACGGCTAAGATTACGTGCAGAGCTTGCCAAAGCTCGACGCAGGAAAGGCATACCTGAGGAGTTTGACCAGCAAAGACCGACAAAGAACGGCCAGGATTTGACCGCATTTGATCGGCTTAAATCGAAGGGCAGACAGGAGTTTACTATACTCAACAGACAGAGACGCCCGTGTTTGACCAGCATAAAGGAGAGAATGGACAGGAGTTGACCGCTTTTGACCGTCTTAAACACGAGTTGACCGGATTTGACCAGGTGCAGCATAAGCAGCATTTGACTTCTGTTGAGGTTAAGAGCGGATTTGACCAGGTCCTGACAAGCTTTGACCAGCACACTTTGACCGGTTTTGACCATGAACCGGAGCGTCCATTTCATGTGGCCATATTTCCGGAGCCTTTTGAGCCGTTTGAAGAAGAAATGCTGCTAGACTCTAGAGGTTTGAGAGCTTCACAACATGCTCCATACACAGGTCTCTCTCTCTCTCACCACACACGCACGCGCACGCACGCATGCACACAACATAACGAGTGCTTTTGCAGCGGCAGATGACACTGAAAAGAAGAATTCACGACCGATCTGTAAGAAAAAGCGTGAAGCTTCGTGTGACAAGGTACGAAAAGCAAAGCAACAACGTACGGAAGAACCGGTCGAGGTACAAGCACCGTCAACTGCCGTTGCTCAAGTTAACGGCGATAAAGTGGAACAAGATACGGCAAATCCCGAAGTAACTAAAGACACCGTGAAGAATGACGTTAACGATGTCCAACTTAACGGTAACAGGGACAGAGTTACAAAGGCCAACGGAATTACCGCTGACCAAGCTAACGGTGACAAGAGTAATGTGAAACAAGCGCAAGCTACGGCTAAGTGTACGGAGGAACAAGCTTTAGTTACTACAGAAAAGGGGAAATGTACGGATGCACATGGTAGTAAGCAGGGTAGTACAAGGCCTAAGACCCGTAGTAGACGGGGAGTTGACGGCGATTCAGATGCTGCAGTCGAGGATAACGGAAATTCACCTGAAGCGGTTGAAAGACAACAAGTTAAAGGACGTTCACCTGAAGCGGCAGCTAACAAATGGCATTCTGACGGAAGTTCAGCTAGTAAACGGAGTTCATCAGTTAGCGCTGACAGAAAATTTGTCAGTTAGCAAACGACGTGCTAGTAAAAGGCGTACTGACGGAGATTCATCAGCTAGTAAACGGCGTGCCGGCAGAAGTCCATCAACTAGTAGAGCGGCGTGTTGACGGAAGTTCACGGGAAATGGCAGTTGAAAGTCCTCCGACTGATGACGTGGTCATACCAGGATCCAGAATTAAAAGAAAACGTGGAGTTCCTCGCGAAGAATTAGATAACCAGGATGTAGTTAAGGAGGTTAACCAGAGTGAGGTTAAGCTAATCAAGGACGTGGTTAAGGAGGATAACGTGGTTAACCACAAGGTTGAAGAAGTGTTGGTAATGAGGAGAAGTTCTCGGAGTACAAGTCAACTTACTGTTACCAGGATCAAGGCATTATTTTGCAGATTTTAGCACTAACTTGACTCGGTATTTACGATTGTTTTCTCATATATAATCAAGTGGAATTCTCATACTTAAATTAAAAAAAATATTAATGTTAAAAGGTTAATCAATGGATTGGAGTAAGAAGACCCATGCTTTTCATTTTATTAAGCATCCATTTCTTACCTTGCGAGTTAATCTGTCCACCCAAGTCTTGCACCACTGCCGCACCAGCACAACAGCCTACTTGACAACACTCCTCCAGAGATAATCCCTTGATCATTGAATAAATAAAACCGCTGGCAAACAAATCACCTGCCCCTGTTGTGTCCACCACAGGACCTCCCTCAATAGCTTTCACACGTACAACCTGCAAACAAACTTCCTATAACACACACACATCCATCTCTCTCTCACACGCACGCGAAAGATTGTTTACCTTGTCTCCAGTGCGAGCAATGCAGCCTTTTGAACCCAGCATTACAACTGCATGGCTACAATACTGTGACAAAAATGCCAATGCAGCTTCAGGACCTGCTTGGGAGTCCCTCCTGTATGAAAAACATCCAATAAAATACTGCATACATGTGTGTGTGTGTGTGTGTGTGTGTGTGTGTGTGCGCTATAAGTAATGATCACCCCATAAGCTCACGAGCTTCATCTTCGTTTGCAAAGCAGAGGTCCACTTTCCTCGATTCAAGCAGCTTCAGAAGTCGAGTACGGAAGCTTCTAACGACCTATGCAAATAGCAATATATAAATGCTCGCACACACGCACCGCTTATGGGATAAAAATACAAGTCGTATACTATATAAGCTTATCATGGAACCTGAATAAAACAGTACAGAGAAGTGTGTGTGTGTGTGTTAAGTAACCTCAAAGCTAGCAAGATCCATGGAGACAAGAACACCTTCCAATTTGGCAAGATGTACAGCCCTCTCCACAAGTTCCTCACCATAGAATCCATATCCATTTAGCACAAGCCACTGTAACACACATCACATCCCTTCAAAGCTCTGAGTGTGTGTCTGTGTGTGTGTTGTATGTATGAATGAGAATACATATATATGTGTGTGTGTGTGTGCGCGCACGCGCGCATGAGACATGTACCTTAGCTCCTTTAAAATCTTCACGCCTCAGCTCACTAGCCTGCAAGTACACATACACAAAAAAAAACGACATATGCACACACACACACACACACACAACACACAAGTATATAAACATATATGACTTGTGTATATACAACAGTATGAATTAGGATATTGTTGTTCTCCTCCTTCATTGATAGATGATATATACATAGTTACCTGGAGCCTCACAGCATCTGACAGACAAGGTCGCATTGTGCGGTTACCAAGAGCATCGACCAAGCAGGCACACTACTAAAATACAAGATGAGAAATCTGTAACGACTGTGTGTACACATATAAAAAACACAAGTATAACCTGTCCAGTTGGTCCGGATTTGATTCTCATGCACGAGAGATCAACGTGAAAATTTTGCATGCTATTGGCAAACATTTCCCCTTGTTCATCATCCCCTTGCACCCACCATGCCTGCATAAATGAAGATACATTTATAGAGAGAGTTATCTATATGTATATAGATATACACACATATGATGAGGTATATGTGTACAATTGTCTGCCCGATACGCACACACAACTATATATATCAAATACATTTATTTAATTCGTCTCTTTAAATAAATGTAGATGTGGAGAGAGAGATGTATTTCGATAAATATACATATGTATTACCGCATTTAACGCTTAATGCACCAGATAATCCACGAATCGTGTTTGCAACACTGCCCCCAGCGAGAGTTCGAACGGGACCATGAGCACCTTCTGTATTCAGAAGTACATGCTTGTTCACTTGAGCTAGTATGTGCTCCAACTCACTTGGTGTCACCTAAAAGACACAGCTATTAAAAATAAATAAACATTATGCTCTAAACTACCGAACTCACTTGGTGTCGCCTAAAAGACACAGATATCAAAAATAAATTGCACATGTATGTATGTATGTGTGTGAGTGCTATAACCATGATATTGATATTACAATGTAGCACAGTTTGCGTTTGTTTGGAGCATATACGATATGTATACACGAATTAACAACAAAGCACTAAATATTTGGATATTAAGTGAGAGTACATACCCGGATTGAGCCGCCACGTTCGCCTGGCACAGAATCGAGCAATGACCAATCACACGAGCGACATGATCAACAAGAGCTACTGGCTGCAGCCCCACTACAATGGCGCCTCCATAGCCACTGTTGTCTTCCTCCAAAGCCGCACCCATGAACCCTAATCCCATTAAGTATATTCTTTTCTCATATCTATGGAATATGCCATACATACTAGATCGTGGTTGGATCCAACGGTCCGAGGAGATGACGATGCACCTAAGTTATTACGGTAAATTCATATTACTCTCTCTCTCTCTCTCTCTCTCTCTCTCACACACACACAACACAACCACACACACATATGGTGTTAAATTAAAACAGTAGCATTACAAGCTGTGATTTACAACAAGCACCAGTTAGTTTTTGCCTTACAAAAAGGCTTCATTTTAGTCTTCTCCACCGTATATACAAATGGTAAGGGTATGATGTTTAGTAGCGGACCAGAAATGCAATGCACCCCCCAGATATTTGAACTCAAGACCTATCAGGTAAATGCCAAGCTCTCTACCATCTGGATAAGTCCCAAGCATACCTGATTAATTGAGAGTAATCCATGTTTAGTGTAAACCTCCAGGACTCCCAGCTGACAAAAAGCACTGCCCAAAACACTGGAAGAGTTTACTTGATTTTGTAGATAAGCTCTCATTTGCAGCAGCTGAGGCTGTAGATGTTGCAGAAGTTGAGTTTCCATCCTGTAAAAACGAGCTTTATATATATATATATAAAACACGTTCGCTGTGTGTCAGTATATATCTACGAAATACACACTGTTTTAATCTAAGGAGAGCTCTACACCTACTACAGAGTGAAATCTCTCTCTCTCTCTCTCCCTCACACACACACACACACACACAGAGCACATGTATATTGCATGCACTCTCTCTCTATTAAAGTGTGTGTGTGTGTGTGTGTGTGTGTTTACAGATCTTCACATGAACCCGAAACCTGCGTGCGAGCGTGCGTGGTGTGCTGTGTGGTGTGTGTGTGAGAGAGAGAGAGAGAGAGAGATGTTACCTGGAAATGGAGACAGGGCTGGGACTAGGGGAAGGTGAATCCTTGGAAGCCTTCACAATTATTATTAGGAGGGGTTTTGCGAGGTCCAGGGAGAGAGAAGAGGAACGCAGTCAGCATCCTCACTACTTGCCCAAAGTTCGGTCGCACGTTCGGATCTCTCTGCCCAACACGACTGTAGTATAAACACCAGCTCCTCAGTAGCTTCTCTGACTCCGCATGACTTCGGTCTCACGTTCTGCAAACAGTTACGTTATTTTAAGCAAGAAAATTACGATAAACATCTTTCATATAAGCAATTGCAGCTATTATTGCATATGATGTCCAGAGAGAGAGAGGGAAAGAGACAGAGACACAGATGCACTTATGTGACAATATGACAAGCTTAATATGCTCCAGGTTAACTTTTCTTGAAGTTTAGTATACTGTAGCACATAACTATCGTATAATGAACGATATTAACACATCATATGTATTATTAACTTAAATAACCAAATAAACTACACACACAACACACATATAGACACACACACCCAGAACGACCGGTATTATGGCAGATTTCATTAGCATTTATTTATACTATTTACTAAAAATGTTAGAAACCAAGTAAGAATAAAACATACTGTATAACTGCTAACTACTTTAAAAACGAAAAAACAACACTAACTAAATGCTATTAAGAGGAACAAACAAAAGTTAACTAATTAGAACAAATGTATCCAAAAAAAACCAGTATGTGTGTGTGGGGGGAGGGGAGAGAGAGATCACATTGAATATACAAATGCAATATAATACACACTAATGCTACTAGACAAGTTCAAAGTCAACGCAAGACAGATCACATCAAGTGGATAAGATGCACGATTATTAGATACCAACTAATAAACAATCTAATAAAATAAAATAAAGCAATCCAATAGATGAATAAGCTAATGTACTTTGAAGACTGCAGCATATGCAGCTTGCAGGTCAAGCATACCCAATTAATAATAATCATAATTAAGTATAATCAATAATATTATATATAATAATTTACCTTGAAAGCCGCAGCATATGCAGCTTGTAGATTGGACATGCCTTCAAAGGGCATCCGATTAGTTAATAACTCCCAAAGAACAATGGCAAAGCTGTATACATCCACCTTCTGATTATATGCTTCTTTTCCCATTTCTCAGTGTTACTGTGCTATATAACTGCATTAACATACATTACATATTAAATAACCATCCTCTCTCTCTCTCTCTCTCTCTCTCTCTCTCGCTATATAATATTATATTATATAATTATATACCTCTGGGGCCATCCACCGATAGGTTCCAGTCTCTGCTGTCATCATCTCTGTAACACTTTCCTCGCGTGCTAAACCAAAGTCCGCTAGTTTTACAGACTTTTGATCCGATGTAAGTAACAAATTATCTGAAGGAAAACAATTAAAAACATATTTAACCACTTGATATACAAATATATACATAATTAAAATACAATTATACCCATAAATATTCAAATATTAGATTGCTTACCAGGCTTGAGGTCCCTGTGTATATCCCATTTGCATGCAGGCAGTCCATGACCTGCGCAATCTCGACTGCAAATGTGATAGCCTTTTCAACCTCCATCCTGTTCGGTCTTAAACTAAGCAAATACTTCCTTAGTGAATTCCCGCTAAGCAACTCTGTTACTAACACCATGGGTTCTTCACAGGCCCCAATAAACTACAAAAAAGTAGGTGTGGTGTGTGTCTGTGTGTGTGTCTTTATATGTGTATATATATATGAGAGAGAGAGAGAGAGATGTGAATAGTTTGTATCAATTGATACATATATTTACCTTCACAAGGTTTTTGTGTTGTACTTTGGACAGCATAGAAACTTCCGAACAAATCTCGACCTCGCTTTGGCTATATCCTCTGGTGTATCTCCCACTTTATTATCTTCACTGCCACACGAAATCTCCATACCTGCCCACAAAACCAATATATATATATATTTATATATTATATATATATATAGAGAGAGGAGAGAAGAAGAGAGTACTTACTTTCCCTCGTATACTTTGCCATGGGCACCTTCACCAAGCTTTGACCCAACAAGGAGCATACGGGGATCAATAATCCACTTGGGTTCTACATCGAGCTTACAGGGAACGCCCTCGAGTCTGTCTACAGAAATGGGGCGATCCGAGGAGAGAATGTCCTCGTCTTCAGGGAGAACACGAGATGTCTTAGCAAGCTCTCTTCTAGACATGTACCTGTCGTCTTCAGAACCCATATAGCCAATTCGAAAATTCTCTATGTATGTGTACAGTGATTTACACGAATTTGCCCCATGGCGGCCTTCCTTTCCATGTGTTCCTGCATTTTCCAGACTCTGTATAAAAGAATGACTCGAATTCTTTCTTCACTATTCAGAAACAGGAAATATTCCTTGAAATCATGTACTAAATACAAATAAATCTGTAATTAGCTTGTAATTTCGCTCAAAATCCTGTAGAAAATGCAAGAAATCTACAAATTAGTGGCCTAGTCCTGCGGAAATCCATACACTGTACAAGGAAGAATACAACAACCCTAAGTGAAAGTGAAGAACCCTAGCTCCACTCTGCAAACTAACCCCTGTGCTGATGTGAAAGCACTTTCATTCATAGTACGTGGCCTCGATCACAACCACACGTGGCAGTGAGAGGGATATGATACGAATATGCTTCTCGTTTGAATTTTGACAGTCACATCTCTAAGTGCACGCTGTAACAAAATATCATCGTGTAATTTTATTAATAATAATTAATAATGTGCTTCTTTATTTAATTTATAGAACATCATTTTTATTTTTTATTTATTTTTTAAATGGCCATAACTTTTGGAATCATCTTTTTGTAGACGTATCGTATATAATATGTAGATTTGATAAGACCTGATATAAAAAGTTTTAAATAAATAAATATTATATATATATATATATATATATATATATAATATATATTTCAATAATGAGGCGTGTTTGATGCCTTAGCTTAGAATCTATCTTTTCAAAGTACAGTCTCTGTTTAAGCATGGTTTAACGTCTTAATTACGGGTTTAAGGGAAGCATGCAATATTTGAATATGGACCTTGTGCTACGTTCAGATATTGTGACGGTACATAATAATATGATGGAAAACGTGTTAAAATATATAAAAAAATATTAAATAATAAAAATAATAATTTGAAAAAAGTGTTGGTCAGTGGTCACCATCTCTGCTGGCCACCAAACAAATTAAAAAAAATTAATTTAATTTATTATTAAATAAATAATTGACCAATATTTCACATGTCCAATGTTGCTAGACAAAGTCCAACAATATGGGCTATACATAAAAAGTCCAAGGTATATATTTAATATTGAACAGAATATTCCAAATGTATTTTCTAATATATTTTACTTCAATAGCAGATTCTAAATGTTTTTATATGGACTGCAGAAGTTAACATATAAATTTTACAATTTAACATATTAAATTTAAAGTTATAAAATTAACATATCAAATTAAGCTTTCTATCTTATGTAATATGATATAAAATTTAAATACTTGACATATACACATGCACACACGCATGTTATGAATAATATAGATGTGTATTATATGTATGATGCTACATGCTATTAATCATTTTATCATATGCTATTAATCTATTAAGGAATAGGAAAATAGTTAATATGCTATTAATCATTTTATAATTTAAATAAATAAATATATATTCAAACTTAAATACTTAATAATCTTTGAGGAACTTTATAACAATAGCTTGGTTTAAACATGTATGTGTATGCACATATCCCATTGCAAAATTAGTAAAATAGTTGCTTAAACACAAGTATATTCACTTATATTAAAGATTAAAAAAACATATTAAGTAAAAGTTATTATAATTAAGTCTCAAAGTCGAGCACATTGAGACTCTATGAATTTTAGTATTTTATTAATTATATAATTAATATTATTTAAATAAAAATATATATTTTTAGTTTATTTTTAATTTTATAAGAATATATATATAATTATGAAAACTACTAAAATATGCTCATAGTCTTATTAGTATTTATTAACTATTATATAATATTTTATTAATAAATATGAGACTATAAAAAATACCAAATTAATGAATATGTAGTGGGTAATGATATAGTTTGAACACAATTTTATGAAAAAACCATTGAATAATCGTGAAAGTAAAATGAAAATTTTATCATGCAAACATTTAAAATGTTCTTGAAAATAAAACTTTAAAAAGTTTAAAGTATTATTATGATATTTGCAAGTTTTTACTTATTATAATACAAAATGAAGATGTTATTTATAAATATTAATACTATTAAATTTATTATATTTAATTTTTAATACCAAAATTGATATGATAATATCATTATGGTTGTTACATAAATATATCCATATAAATATTTAAGATGATATAATAAATCCATACTCAAAATATATGCAAATTAAACGAGTTAAATATTATATTATCAAGTTAAATAAACTAGTTTAGATTTAAATCCTTAAATTTGGTTAAATTAGTATATTATGATAATGAATTATAAAATTATTTTTAACACATACTAATTACATACTCAATTATGAACTCAAAGACATTTAAGCATTAAATTTTTTCATTAAATTTTTTATTTCTTTTTCAATTTCTTTTCTAAGATTTTTAATTTATAATACTAAGTGCATTGTAACAATACCACTAAATTGTAAAAAAATAAAAACAATACAAGTATTTAAATAATGTTTTGACTTATATAATAATGAATAGTATTATAACAATTTATATATATTATTATAATAATAGAATCAAGTATGCAATTATTATCTTCAATTTAAGAATAATCAAGGCTCATGAATTTAATTACGCTCTTATGAACACTTTTAAAATAATATCATTTAAAATGTAACACATATTAAAGAATATTAATGTATTATCGTGTCCCTAAACTAATAAAATGATTATGTACTGTCACATTAGATAAAATAATTGGTAATTCAAATTTTAAGTACTATTTAATTATTATTTATAATATATCGTAGTTTTCAATTATAATATTAATTTTAACAAAATCAAATGCTGTTTCAAATAACATCTTAGAACATATGTATAAAAGTTTTTATTTTTATAAAGAATATCTTACGTTTCTTGTACACTCTAGTGTCTCCCAAACTTGAGAGTATTAAGAATATGTTAAGTGGAATAAGACTATTTAAATCTTATTCATGAACTTAAAAATATATTATACACACTGTTTTCTATTTTAATATTATAAACTCTTTATTTTTTATTTGAGTATTTCCTTAATCACATTGTTATGATTATACAATTACATAGTTTATTTATAAATATTAATACTTTACCACATTATACATCACTAGTATTATAAAGCTTATTGAAATAATCATTCTATTATATCATGAAATATATATATTAAAATTTTAAGAATTGTATATATGATGTATAATGTATGAACATGTAACTTTGCACCCTCAATCACTTTCACAATTTATTTGTTGGTATATTGATATAAATAAAACATAGTAATTAATATATGTACAATCTTTTATGAATATTTTTATAAATGATTAGTTAAATGTAATCAGTTCATTAACTTGTTTGAGTATCACCTTACATAAGATTTATTTCACTATATAGAATTTGATAAGATTAGAGTTAGTGTTTTAATATACGACTCAAATAAAACATAGATATGAAGTTGTTTTTAATTAACTTTTAAAAATTGAAACAAAATAATTCAAATTGTTTACTCAACAATTACTATGAACTCTCAAGTTAATACTAAATAATTAATAATAGTTATCAGCATAATTATTAATTAACAATACACTTATGAGTTAATTTATTTTTATAACAGTCTATAAAAGTTAAATAGTAATGGATATTATTGTAAGAGTTATAAATCATGATTAATATATAGGAATTTATAAAGAGTTTCCATGAATTTCTATTAAAAACATAAATTTATTTGAACTAAATCATAAACTCTAAAATTTACCACAAATAATATACAACCTCAAACATTAAACCAAATTATTCAAGTTTAATTTCTTGATATCAAATGATTAAGAGTTAATGTTTATCTTTTAAACATACATATCTCTTATACAACTTATAAACCTTTAGGCTCAACAAATCCTCAACAACCATGTTGTACAATATATTATTCCTTAAATAATTCATATTTACTTTTATAATATTCATTTACATAATTATTACAAAAGAACATGTCTTGTACAATCCCACAAAGTTTGTTATATACATCTTATACCTTCTTTAACCTAATGTTTTTTTTAATTGATAATTTTTAATATTTTAAAATCCTTTTAAAACATAAGATCTTATGTGCTTTTTTGATTACTTACTTAACAATTGTATAACACTTATTATGCATATTTAACATCTCTTAATAAAGTATTCCAAATTTTCATATCCATTTAATATAATTTAATCATTTCACAATTATCTCGATTGTTGATTGTTGATAACAATTATTATTTTTATCTTTTACCCTAATAAGTTAAGAAAATAATTTTAAAATTCACACTTAAAACCCTTTAACCTTTATAGTTATTGTGTTAAAGTAATGGTTAACACATTTGTGTTCAAATTCCTTATGTAGTTTACCTATTTAAATATGTTTAATTACACCGAGACTATCTTTATGAATTCAATAAAAAAAGAATAACAAGAAAGACTAATTAATGAATAAGAGAAGGCCCACAACTTGTGTTAAAGTGGAATAGCTAAAAATCTAATTTTAACCTCCTTTATATAGGAATTCGGACTTAGAATATTCTCAATATTAAACTTTCTAGAAACTCATATCGATCACCAATGACCTAGACCACCAATTCATTTGGATGACTTGGACCACCAATCCTCAAATAATTTAGTATATTCCTTAAGGACATTGGCATTAACATTCTATTAGTATATTCCAAGCCATATTTTGATATTGGCATTAGTATCATTAGTGTCATATTGGCTTTTGGTGGTTCATGACACATTCCTAGTTCCATGAGTAACACCATGGCTTTGACATGGTTTGTGGGGATAGGAGTAGTGAAAAATAGTAATGACTTCATGTGCATGAGCAAGATTTTTAATGGCTCCTAGGTTTGATCACTTGAAGAGTAACTAACCCAATCAATGAGGTAGTATAGTTTACCATGAAGAAGTTTGGAATCTAAGATAGCAACAAACAACCTTGTAATTTGGTGTACCATCAAAGTGGTGGTGGTAGGATTATATGATTTGTGAAGGTATTTGTTATATAAAGTTTAACATGGAAACATAGAAGACAGAATGGACCTTCATGGAAGTGGGGAGTTGAAGGTGGAAGGCGACAACGTTGATCTTATCAACAATGGAAAATGGTCTAAGTTGTTGGTAATCTAGCTTATCACATGACCTGGTGGTCTTGAGATTATGTCGAATAAATTAAACTTGATCACCGATTTAAAAAACAAGAGTAACACATTAATGTCAATCAATAGTTGCCTCGGGAAGCTTGAGCATGATGGAGGTGATGAGCCAACTTCTCTTGAATACGATGGAGATGATTGAGACGCTCTTCAGCCAATGGATTGACAAGGATGTTGATGCAAGCATGTAAAACTAATATGGATGCTAACTAGTGATTGTAAAGAATAGTGATTTACTTGTTGAGGTATGCATCAAGTTATTATATGCAAACTTGACAATGGACAAGAGATCGACCCAGTTGTCTTGTTGGTATTTGCTAAAACATCAAAGGTATTGCTCCACAGTCTAGATGATACTCTTAGTCTGACTGCCAATTTGCGGATGGTAGCAAGGAAAGTTTAGGATCTCGAGGAACTATTTGTAAAACTTAGTAGCAAACTAAGGTCTATGATCGTGATGGACTTGGTGCATAGTATGAAATGAGACATCTTAGAGAGCCTATCTAGCCTATTTAAATTCTTTAACATTGGCAAGATTAGTGCTGAAGTCCATGGAAATTAACTCCCCAAGGCTAGTTGGAATAAGCAATGGCTTGAACAACCCATATAAACAATGGTGAGGAACCATGGACTGACAATACATGTATAAGTTCATATGAAGTCGGTGACATACTTACGGAGTTGAGGTCACCATTACTCATGAGTAACAAGCTCAAGTGTTTTGCAAGCCCCAAATGCCTAGCAACAAAGGCATCATGACACGATTGTTATCAGAATTTAACTCGAAGGGCTAACATGTGGCCACCAAGTGGCCATTTGGCGTCAACATCATATATGAGCAACACTAAAGTCTTTCAAGATAACCATGAAAGTCTAACTTTGATGATAACCCAAGTAGACTTTAAGATTTGCCCTAGGAGACTTGGACATGCTCATGCCCTAACCCCACCAAGAAGATGTGTTCCACACATATCTAAGGCATTATCACTTATCCCTTAAGGAATCGCCTTCATTCGGGAGTACAACCTTCAAGAGGTACCCTAAACCACGATTAACCCCTAAGGTTTGGGTGGCCAATTCATGTCCTAGACCTAGGGTTCATACTTAGTGACGACACAAGTCTGCGTCGTAAGTGAACATGAGTGTTCTACTAGTAAACTCTCTAAGGCTAAGTTTAGATAACCCTAAGTACATGACCTTACAAATGCCTCACAAATGGTATAATAAGTTTAGGTCATTCAACTCTTGGATCCCCCCTTAGCCAAGTAACAAGTGTGCCAATAGCACATCTAATTAAGATACCTAACCTCCCTTGAGCAAATGTCCAGGCTTACCACCCTAATGTGAACACAAGCATGCCTGCTTACTAGAGTCTCCAACCTCTCCGCGTTGAGCTCATAAGATAAACCCAAAGGGCGTGCCTCAAGCATTGTACCATGTGCCTTCTAACCTAGTGTCATATCTTTATGTGACATTATTTCCCAAGGTGTGGGCTATCATGTCATAGCTCCTTAGATTCAAAAGTTACACTATGTGACACGAACGTGGCTCTCAATGCTAACTCTAGAACCCCTTTATAAACCCTCAGGAACTTGGTAAAAAAAACATGTTAGTCAAGATCTCACGCTCACATTTGGACAAAGACATGGATGTGCCCTATTTAACTGTGAGTGCTACACCTAGTTTGACATGGAGAAGAAAGTTGAAGACATGTCTCAAGCTCTGACCCTTGGAACATGCAGTCCAACAAAACATCCCATGAATAGATTCACCAACATTAGGCTACCCAAAGGTGAGACATACCCTTATTGTCTGAAAATTGAGGCAGCACAACAGATGGTTATGCCTTAACACATAAATTATAACTTGCACCAATATAAGAATAATAAGCTTAGTTATGAATCAAGAACTCTCACAATGTATACACTACCTTATTCATGTGATGGAAGCCCCCCTTTTTTTCCTATTTGTGTAAGTGGGCTGGCACAAAATGCCAGCCCCTTTATTAATAAGATGAGTTTATCTTAACCTAACTCCTACCCCTAAACCCTACTTGAGGGGGGGCTTTTAGGGCATGGGTTAGGGCAACCCTAGGGTTAGTTCAACCCTAGCTAAACTCATCTGAACTAACTAAAAAACCTAATTGGGATGTCAAAATCGAGGGAGAATTTTTTAAAAAGTAAGTTCTAACTTTGTCTAAAGTTTCTTATAAATATTTAATAACACCCGACCAACCATCACTAGATACTCAAGTGCACTAAGTGGGTATGTTTTTTTTATTATAGGGGCCCATCAATATAGTACAATAAGTGATAATAATTAACCTCCAAAAGTAAAGAGTCGAGTCATAGTAAAAAACTATGACAACTGTAATACCTAGAGACGACATGAACCTTCTAGTATATACAATAGTTTATTGTAGAAAAGCAAGTCATCTTGAACCCCGAGTCATTCATAATCACCACAATCAAAATTGGAACCAAAATTTAAAGTTTGATCATGAACAATGTAGTTTAAGACATCATGGGCAAAGGCATTAAATGGTAATGTTGTGCAAACCATATCCAAAATGGGTCCTCTTATTGGGGAGTAAGAAACATATGTTTTACCTTGTTAAGAGCTTGAATGGTATGTGATGATGAAGTTGAATCAAACTAAGAGTTAAGTCCAACGAAATTGTTAACAACTCATCACCTTGGCTATTTGAAAGTACATGAAGTTCTTGTGGTTATTGTAAAGCATAACTTGGTGTGGGGCCTTCAAGAAAATGTATGCACTCCTTGAACGCAATAAACAAAAGTTCTTTATCATGTACCTCATAATTGATCTTCGATGCTAGAAACTTGCGAGAGTGGAAAGCCATAGGGTGAAGTTGTGCATCTTTATCAACCTAAGAGAAAACACTACCAAGTGGAACATCAACTTCAAAAAACAAAAAATTGCTCAAGATTTGGGTGATTGAGGATCATGAAAGCATGCTTGAGAGCTTTATAATGCTACATTTGCCTCTAGCGTCCCTCAGGATAGGAACCAAGTAAGAACGATGGGAAAGAAGCATTGACATTACCTTTCGAGAATCATGCCTATAATAAATGATGAAGTTAAAACCTTGAGAGAAACTCTGCCCACCTAGCTTTGACAATTAAGGGCCCAAGCCGTCTAAAAATACTCCAAGTTCTTGAAATTCATTAAGATTTCCACCAAATGTGCTGCCCTTTGAGAAAATGTCATCATTCCTCAAATGAATTCATAATTGTTAAAAGTTCCTTGTTAAGAATCTTGTAGTTGATTCTAACTACTTGGAACTTATGGAAATAGAAGGGTACCAGATGTAAGAATATATCCGTAACAATGCAAATCTAATGACGAAATTAGAAGCATCCACTTCCACAATGAAAGGTTGAGAAGGATAATTAAGATGAGCAAGAAATAAGAGTTGAAATGAAGGCCTTCTTAAGATATTAAAAAGCTTCCTCAACCTCCTTTGTCCAGAGGAAAAAAATTATATGTCACGCAACTACTTGGGTTGCTACCAATCGACAATGGTTTTAACCCATTAATATATTGATTGGTGATATGATGTAGCCTAAGAACTCATAATAAAAAAAACACTTCTTTAGTTTTGCATACAAACCATGCTCTTAAAGCTTTTGCAAGATCAATTGAACATGCTCATCTTGTTCCTCTTGATTTTTTGGAGGATTAATATGTTATCCAAATAGATCACCATAAAACGATTGAGGTATTCTCAAAAGATATCGTTGAGCATGTGTTGGGAAAATACAAGTGCATTGGTTAAATTGAAAAGGCATTGTAATGTATTTGAAATGCTTGTATCTAGTGCAAAAATTGAACTTCCATCATTGCCCAACCAAATGCAGACCATGTTATAAGTTCCTTGTAAATCAATTTTAATGAACACACATACTCCTTGCAACTGTTTTAAAAGCTCTAAATCAAAAGGCAATGAACACATATTTGTTATTATGATCTTGTGTAATCAATAACCAAATGTAAACTCTCATCATTCATAAGATAAGAGTGACAACATGAGACTTTGAATGTTGAATAAATCCTGATGCCTAAGTTTGTTCCACATATTTGCGCAGAACCTCTAACTTTATTAGAGATAAAGTATCATTTGTTTCATTTATTTCATTTGTTTTTAAGTTTGTTTATTGCTTTTAGTCATGGTTCTTTACACTTAATAAGAACTCTAGGCAATTCATTAATACTTAAAAGAAATTGTAAGCATTCATTAATTGAACTAAAAGCAATAGACATTTCCCACTCGTTTCTTTCTTCCAAGCTTTTTAGGGACTCCCACATCTCTCTTTTCTTGAACTAATCCCTGCAAATATTACTTAATGTATATAGTAAGATATGTGTGTGTGTGTGTAATATTCTACAATGTATGTAACTAAGGACAATAACTATATAATATATATATAGACCAAGAATATCTACTTATATTAAACATCCATTCTATTAAATACATGAAACATAAATGTCTTACAAACATTAACACACACACACACACACACACACACACATACATATATATATTATAATATACTTGTGCATATATTTCAGATACATGTTTGGAAGGACTATGTGTATGTATGTGTGCATACATGAAAACACAAGTAAGCTAGTTCTATATAACTCTAACGTGCATGTTGAATACATCTTAAATATCAAATAGGAACATAATATATAGACACTTACATTGTCATGTGTTTTTGTGCTTTTTTGAAACTTTTACGTCAATTCGAGAGGCATTTTTCAATATGAAGAATAAGCTTGTTAACCAACTTTTGGCATTTTTATACACCGGCCGAAGCTTCTCAATTGCTAATATGTATTCTCTGCAAGGTTATACTGCAAAGCCAATGCTTGTAGACGTTCTAAAGTGTTTGACCTCTTTGTTCTTTGCTGTACAAAACGCATGATATATTTTATTAATCTATATAAGCATAAACACACATTGTACATACATAAGTTTATATATTGAATTGCATATTCTTCAAATTAAATTACTCATGCACCAAATTCACAAGTTTGAAACAAAAGAACAAATGATTATTGACGAAGAATAATAAAATATTAAGCAAAAACCTACAATTCACTAACATCAAGAAGTGGTAAGATAGAAAAGATCAAAAATTAATGAGGCAAATGAATGAGCTTTAATAATAAATGCGACAACTCCAAGTTAGGCTCTTAAGCTCATGTTACTTGTGAGCCCAAGTTTAACTTATTGAACATCAAATATTATACATATGTATACATATTGAAATACATTTGATTATGCAATGAATCTTAGCTACTACCACAACGACCAATCAAAATTAAGTTTAGCATGTTTACTACTCACTAACATCACACATGCATGATTTGTCACCCTTGTGGAGAAAATTCTTCTATGATGGACAACATTTTTTATGGCATTGATAGTGTTTGCACAACAATGAATACGATTTGTCATCATAAGTTTATGCTTTTGAGTTCTATTCCCTTAGTGTGTGTAACGAAAAAAGTCTTAATAGACAAGTGTTTTGACAAGAGTTATGCAACAATGTCAAAGACATCCTCTTGAGATTCCAAATCCCTCACCAAAGTTATTAGTCATGTCTTTCAATATGATAATCGATTATTTAAACATCATCAGGGCAATTTTAGGCATCTCAATTACGGCTTGAGTAACACTTATGTGTAATAATAACATCGCCATTAGTAGTAGAGACAATAACTCTTGTCTCAGTTCTAGTTGGAAGTTTAGTTATATGGAATGTGTGGCAATCCAAACTTGACACTATGGACATTGAGTATATGCCTTTATTGTGATGCTCCAAGTTACATTGTGATGAACTACATGAACAAGCCAAGACAAAGAATTCCAAGTTCTTAAGTAGGAACAAACGCTTTTAGGTTTTTAACAAGCTCAACGAGAAGTTAAATTATTAAGTCCAACTAAAATTGGAACCATTTGATTGAACAACCCAAGTCCTTATAAATAACTATTTTATTTGTACTTTAGAGTTATTTGCAGCACAAGCTAAAATCTAAAATATTGTATTAAAATAATAATTATTAGGTCAACCAAATCCTAACCTAAATTAAATTAAATAATAAAATTTAAAAAAAAAAAAATTAAAGTTCCAAAATGTTAGGTATGGTGGCCATGAAAGCCAGTTATAAATATACGGTTTCTTCTAAAAGAAAACCAGGTAGGCCAAGAAAAATAGCAATGTAGGTAGCATGCCAACATGTGTGGAAATTCTTTAAATAAAAAATTAAAAGTTGAAAAATTAGATTTTAGTGTTACCATTTACATTCTTGGTGAGGATATAGATGTAACATTGTTAGAAAATGTAGAAAGATTTATTAAAGAGTAATGCAAAGCTGGGCCATCTAGATGAAGTTAACGAAACTGGATCATCAAATACAAATCAAACACAAAGTAAGCAAAAACATTTCTTAAAACTCAAGTCGAACTAATCCATAATTTTATTTTTTTTAGTTTCACCAGTTAAATGACAAGTTATTAATTTTTAAAGTCTAAAGAGGCCAAATAATTTATTAGAAATATCTTAAAATCATAATTTAAACTTTCTTTGATTCTAAGGCCAATGTTTATTTCTCATGTAATCACTTTAAACAAGTTTCCCTACAAGTTATGGATTCTTAACATATTTACTTCATGTGATGTTATTTAGGCACGTTGAGAAATAGTTCTTGTGTTTTCTTCAACATGATCAGTCATCATAAGTACATGTTATCCTTAGCATGTCATGGTTTGAGTTGCATAGCTTAAGCATCAATTAGCGAAAGTAGTGTTTTAGTTTACCGTGTGAGGAGTTAAATTTTGAGTTTCAAACCTCACTTCAAAATCATTCCAGATCAACACAATTTTCTTAAAGAAATTCATTCAAGAAGGTAATGAAGATTCTTTATTGATCTTTGTCGTGGTCATCAATCCAACACCTGAGTCAAATTCCAATAAACTTGTTGTTCATCTCTTAGCCAAGTACATCGACTTTGTTGATGTATGCAAGTTGTAACTAAAATGGGCATGGCTATAGTCCCATTTCCTAATAATTAGCAATTTTAGCTATTTAATTAGCATTTTCTAATATTAAAGGAATATTCTTTAGAATATATGTTTGAAAGAGAATATTCTTTAGAATATTCTATTTTGTATTCTACCCTTTAATAAATTATAGCATTCATTGAACAAAAATTAATAACATTATAAAAGTAGAATGTATTAAGTTATATAATATATTGCCTAATATAACAATTAAGGAAGAGCATAAGAGGTACATTATATAAATATTGATGTTGTTATTAAAATATTAATATTTAAATATAACATTATTAATTAAAAATTTGTAGTAGTAATAAATATATATAAATCCTATAATAATATAGTCAATCTTCCATATCATTTTTTAAATTTATATAGTTAAGTATACAATTTGGTACTATTATTAAAGAGTTATAATAATTATGAATATTAAATATATGATATTTTATAATTTTGTAATTGCTTTAAGCTTCAGAAAACATACATTCCCTTGCAGTTTTGTTAATCGTGACTTTATCAACGCTTCTTGACATCCACCCATATCGAATGGATTTAACATTTATAAAACATGCTGGGTCTTTTGATTGGGAGACCATGTTTTCTCTAGGCATCCATTATATCTTTCGCTCTCCTTCTCGTGTCGCCTTTTTTGTGGTTTGAACCATGCAACCTTAACAATACTATTTTTTGTGATTACTTCAGGTGTGTCGATAATTTGACCCCATCCAAATAGGCTGATTATATGACGCATCTGGAGTAATGAGAACCATCATTAGTTTTTGAAGATCCTTGCAGCAATCAAAGTATGCTTTAGGTTTTTGGTTCCTTTGTCCAACAAAGTGTGGGGTTTGCACTTCCACATCACTACTGGCTTCTATGTCGTCTGTGCTCAGTGATGTCATTTCAATCTCCTCTCGCCACCTTGTTTTAGGCCAGAAAGGGTGTTGCAATTCTGTACTTGTGACAGTAGGCCCTTCCAACTCTCGAACAACAGTCTCCCAATAGTTGACCACATGCTTATATAGTTCTGAGTAACCAGTTGCCTTATCAGAATTCTTTGGCATCGATTTTTGAACCCATGCCACATATTTTTTGATGCCATCAATAATAACCTCTTGTTCCTTGAGCTGGGCACTCAATGGAATAGGGTCTGGTTGTCCTTCTGGGAGAAGTGGCTTTCCATCCTCTCCACTTTTGAAGAGCATTAAGCCCTCTTTCGGTAACCACTCCTGCTCTGATGGCCGTAACTTGTACTGCATAATAGGTATACCATCTCGTATGGAGAAAAAGAATTGTAGCGGCACAAGGTGACCAACTAAAGAATCACTCCCTTCTTTTATATACTCCTTGAGAAATTTTTTGAAGTCTGGCACCTCAGTCACAAGCAAAGCACAACTTTTTTTGGAGATGCAATTTTCAAAAAGATTCATCATATGCGGTAAGGTAAGTGCACTTGTCCTTTTTGTAGAGTTGGAGACCTTGCTGAAGAACGCATCAATATCTTCATGAGTGTGACCAACCATAAGGAAACTGAGCGTGATTGTTTCAAACACACCTTTGGCAACAAGCATTGACAAGTATGCTAGCACATATCTAGAAAATAAAAGTAAGTATGAGCTTGAGAAACCCTTAAGTAAAATGATTTACCTATTTTTGTTCTCGCCTGCACAATTATCCATCTGTAAAAGCAAATGACGAGGAAGCTTATTTGATGTTGAGGACACATGTACACTATTTGAGCTAGATCCCTCCACTGAACCTGAACTCTCAACAGGGCCATCTGTTTTTTGTGCAGGTTGCTGACAATGCCTCTCATATTCCCAAGTAGCCTCAAGTGCAGACGTGTTCATGAGAGCATTATGTAAAGGTTGAAGGTGTTGTTTCTTCACTTTGAGATCACTGATAGGACTTGTCTGTGAGTGGGCTTCAAGGTTTCTGAAACACATGGCTAACGACCCAATAGTGAAATTGGAGTCGCTAGACCAATGTGGAAGTGAAAAGTGTCCATATGACTCACAACCGTGTCCATGTGTTAGCACACCTGTCAATGAAATCGGAAGTTTCATGACATTTCCAAGGCACTTTGGTGTTGCAAAGAGCTTTGGAATGCTGGTCTTTGAATGATCCATCTTGTCATGGATCAAGCACAGGTACTCTGATGGGCGTGACACAGAAAGCATGCGGTGTGCATAGTACTGAGACCGGCAAGTTTGTTGTGCAATCATGTGGGCCTCCATCTTCCTTTGAATGGTAGTGATCTCCACCAAGGTTTTTGCACAAGCCTCTGCAGCCTTCAATGATGTACAAGTGTCACACTTAGAAAAGCTAGAGTGTTTTGCAATCTCCACATCCTTAAAATGAGTATTCCATATGTTGTTGAAGGTACCAGTGCAGATTGCTTGGAGCCCCATCAAACTGAGGCACTTGTTCACATGTTCACACAGTTTCAATTGAGTGTAGATTGAAGGCAAAACCTTGAGATTTTCCCTGACCCCTGCATTTGTGGTTCGGCATTTGTGAGGCATCCTGTCTGCATTTGCTTCCACAAAAGCCTTGAGTATCTCTATGGCTGCCATGATGTGAGAGCGGGTTTTGACCAAGCGAGTGTTCCCATGAACTGAGGTTCGCGCTCCATCTAGCCACTCATCCCTCCGACGGTAGAACGTGGTCTTTGGGATCCCGTATATACTGTACCAAGCTTTGAAGCAGATGGCCACCTTATTAAATACCATGGATGTACTCTGATAACCTGTGTCCGAGGCCATTCCATCAATACACCCAGTTAGTGCAGCATATACAAACTCATGCCTTTGCTTTTGGGTGAGCATACGAAAGACATGTCTACATTGGGTAATTTCATTCCGGTCTGCCATCTGACAACACTTCTTCTTGCAACAGTCAATCGTGGAAATGCTCGTAACACTTTCGGAAGATGTAGGATCCATCTTTACCCTCTTGCTGAAACTTGCAGGGGAAGATCTACAACCCATGAATCGCCTTTTTCTTACAATAGGACCAATGCAAGGAACCTCTTCAAATATGAGTTGTTCTTCCGGGTTGTTATTATTGAAATCCAACCCAGAATATGTTGAACCATCTTGCCGTCTTAATTCAGATGTTCGCCACCTCACGAGGGATCCAGGATACAATGTGCCATTAGGTGAAACCTCTGTCACAACTACACCCACGAAGTCGGACCCTAGTTTCTCTTCTGACACTGCTTCCATTGGATTTATAGCTGTGATGATGCCTCTTCCGACTTCAATCTCACGAAGAAAGAGAATCACCTCATCCATCACAGCAGGCAAGCCATCATCTGGTAAACTCGTGCTACTATTTGTTTGTGACTCTGCATATTCTGTGTCAGCCTTGACTTCATCCAAATTCCACAATACAGGAGAACCCTCCTCAAATTCCATTCCCAGAACCTCAACATGCTTGTAAATGGTGTTCACCCATACGTACACACAAGATCCTTGGGCAATATTGTGACATGATGCATTATTATCTCGAACTTCCACAGTTCCAGTGCCAACTATCTCGTTGTTCCGAAGAAGACATACTTTATCTCCAGTATTAAACATATTGTCCTGCACATAAATAATTGTATTATTTATGATATCTGTTTATGCAATATTTCTAAGAAATCTGAATTACGGTTACTTAATAATATGCATATGCAATAATACATAATTATGTTTAGAGATAATATCTCATGTTTGATTAATACAACTGATGGGCGGGATTAATCCCGCCCACGAATCCCTCCGACGAGGAACGGTCGGCGGGATTAATCCCGCCGCCGACTCAACCCCTTCGGAGAGAGTCGGCGGGATTAATCCCGCCTTGGACTCCCTCCGACAAGGAGAGCCGGCGGGATTAATCCCGCCGGACCCCCGAGGAGGAAGAGGCGGCGGGATTAATCCCGCCGGCTCTTCCTTGTCGGAGGGAGTCCAAGGCGGGATTAATCCCGCCCACAATTCTTACGACGGGGAATGGGTGGCGGATTAAACCCGCACATAACTCTCTCCAAAACTATGATTTCAAAGAGATCTCGGGATAAATCCTGTCCCCAAATCCTTAAAACAGGGATGTGGTGGCGAGATTAATCCCGCCACCCCTTCCCTGCCTCCTAAAATGGTTGGCGGGATTAATCCCGCCGACAACTCTTTCTAATAAATTCTGGTAACTCTTCATCAGTTGAGAAGGTTATCGGCGGGATTAATCCCGCCACTCTTTTTCAGTGGCGGAGAAGCATTGCCCGAGAGATGGTGGCGGGATTAATCCCGCCACCTCTTCGAAGAGGCGAAAAAGAAATGGCCGGATTAATCCCGCCGCCCGGTTAACCTAGAATATTAAGTTAAAAGGATATTTAAACGGGATAAATCCCTAACGGAATATATTATAATCCTAATGCATTCCTAAACCCCTAAATTGTAATTTTAAGAGAGAATGTAAGAGAGTGAATCTTTATAAGTATTTTTAAATTTGTTTATAATACTTACTTGTAAACAGCACTGAAGGCGCCGTGCTTTCCTATAAAGAATAGCACCCAATTTAATCTCGCTCCTGAGATGATCACTATGAAGAAAAAAGAAGATCTAAAGAGTGAAAAATACAGAAATGAAGAAACCCTTGCCGGAGAAAGAACCAGATCTGAATTTGAGTGGGAAATTAAATGCATTTTCAAATTTACATGTCAGACCGACAATACATATGTCAGAAATTCAAATTTTTTAAAAAGAACAGAAAATAAAATTTAAGATGAGTTGACACAAATATCCGACACTCTGACATATATACTCTCCAGTTCCAATGAGTATTTTAAAATTGCATTTAATGTTATTCAAGTGATTCAAGCTGTTTAATATTACGAAATTTTAGACTATATTCTACATTCTTAGTATTCAAGTATATTTATATATATATATATATATAAATATATACTTATACAATAAATAAATTGATATATTATTATGTATCATTTAAAATATATTCATAGTCTGTTATTATTATTATTTTCTTAATTACTCGAGTATTTAGTTTTCATTTCCTAGTATCAATGGGATATTCTTTAATATTTTATTAATATTTGAAGAATATTCTAATATTAAACCTGATTATCATAATTAAATTAGTCTTGTTCTTAATTATTGCAGTAATTATTCTACATTTGTATATATTAATGGGATTTTCTCAATTAATTTGTTATTATTTCAAGAATATTCATGTGTTAAACCTTATTATCAATATTAAATTAATACACACTATGAACATATTTTAAATTATACATAATACATCATTTTATCTAATATATAGTCATATATAGTTTTAATAATATATATATTAATATCATTTCCTTAATTACTTGAGTAATTAATCTTCTTTATATTAATGGGATATTCTTTATTATTTTCTTATTATTCCAAGAATATTCCAATATTAAACATGATTATGATAATTAATTTAGTTAATTATTTGAGTACTTAATTTACATTTGTATATATTAATGGGATTTTCTCAATTAATTTCTTATTATTTCAAGAATATTTCAATGTTAAACCTTTTTATCAATATTAAATTAATATATATTATTAAAACTATATATGGCTATATATTAGATAAAATCATATATTATTATGTATAATTTAAAATATGTTCATAGTGTGTTTATTAATATTATTTTCTTAATTATTCGATGTTTGTTTTGCACACATATATAAACACAATCATAAATTTACACACGCATTACAAGAACTTACAAAAACACATATGCACACACATGCACAACCCTAAACCAAACTGAAGAAATATGTTGCTTCTTTATTGAAAACATCATGTTCAACGCATGTATGATATATGTACTCAATCTGTGTGTATGTAACACATTGAATTTACATGTGTAATATTTATATTAAGCTTGTTGGGAGCAAACCCTAAACCCTAAACCCTAAACCCTGTGTATACATGTGTGTACAAAAATAATTTTTCAACACTCTCTCTTCACACCATGCATGATCCATCCTAAACCCTAAACCCTAATATGTAACACAATGAATTTACTCATGTAATATGTATGTATGTCTGTGTGTATACACGTGTATGTATATATGTGTACTCTGTATGTATATATGTGTACTTTCTGTCTTCTCTCATACATACACACCATGCATGATCCATGTTAATATGTACTGTCTCTCTTCTCTCAAACATACACACCATGCATGATCTATAATATGTACTCGGTCTCTCTAATATTATGTACTAATATGTATGTATGTCTGTGTGTATAATACACACCATGCATGATCCATAATATGTACTGTCTCTCTTCTCTCATATACTATGTATGTATATCTGTGTATAATATGTGTAAGTATATATGTGTACTAATATATGCAATGTGTACAAAAATAATTTTTCAACACTCTCTCTTCTCTCATACATACACACCATGCATGATCCATCCTAAATCCAAAACCCTAAACCCTAAACCCTAAACCCATGTAATATGTATGTATGTCTGTGTGTATACACGTGTGTATGTATATATTATGTGTATTAATATATGCAATGTGTATGTATGTATTGATACACATGAAACTTTAACACTCTCATGGACACACACATGTTAAATCCCTGCATGATTTATATTTTTGGGGTGTATGTGATACACCCACGCACACGCACGCGCTAATAATATAATGAAAGAATATTCGTTTAGGGCGAATCTATATTTTATTCTTTTTAGGGTTTAAGTATATTCTCAGAAGGAATATTCTATTAGGGTTAATATATATATTTAATTCCTTTAGGGTTTAGGTATATTCTTAGGGTTTCAAGAGGCGGCGGCTGTGAAATCGGCGGCGGCGGCTGTGCACACAGGTGAGATCTGTGTGTGTGTGTGTGTGTGTATGTATGTATATATGTATAGGAGTGTGCGTATAAATTTATTTATTAGTTTTATCTCTCGCACACACACGCACACTCCTGTGTATGTATATGTGTGTGGGTGTGTGTTTGTTTATCTGTATGATTTTATTTGTTTCGCTCACACACGCATACACACGATATACATATACACATATATATATACCTATATACATATATACATACATATATTATGTGTACCAGTATCTGTAAATTTTTTTTATTGATCTATCTCTCCCACACACACGCACACTGCTTTACACACACACACACACACACACACACACACATATATATATATATATATCAATGCATATTAACAAATAGTATACAACACTAGTTTATATATATGCTTATATATTCATATGGGTTATATATCTATATACACACATATATATATGTGTGTGTTTATCTGTATAATTTTATTTATTAGTTTTATCTCTCGCACACACACGCACACTCCTGTGTATGTATATGTGTGTGTGTGTGTGTTTGTTTATCTGTATGATTTTATTTGTTTCGCTCACACACGCATACACACAATATACATATACACATATATATATACCTATATACATATATACATACATACAACACTAGTTTATATATATGCTTATATATTCACAGACTCTCTCTCTTTCTCTATGGATTATATATCTATATACACACATATATATGTGTGTGTTTATCTGTATAATTTTATTTATTTATTAGTTTTATCTTTCGCACACACACGCACACTCCTGTGTATATATATGTGTGTGTGTTTGTTTATCTGTATGATTTTATTTGTTTCGCTCACACGCATACACACGATATACATATACACACATATATATACCTATGTACACACATATTATGTGTACCAGTACTGTATAATTTTATTTATTTATCTATCTCTTGCACACACACGTACACTCCTATACATACATACATATATATATATATATATATATATATACACACACACACATATATATGTGTGTGTTTTTATCTGTATAATTTTTTTATTTATTAATTTTATCTCTCGCACACACGCTAAGCCCCTCGAGCGGCGGGATTAATCCCGCCGCTATAGGTTGGCCATGGCGGCGGGATTAATCCCGCCGCCATGGCCTGCGTGGGGCCTCGGCGGGATTAATCCCGCCGCTCACCCATGCCCTGCGCGGAATGCGGCGGGATTTATCTCGCCGGCAATGGCCTGTGTGAAGGCCCTAATGGGCGGGATTAATCCCGCCGGATTCGCGCAGGGCATTTACAGGGATGGGCGGCGGGATTAATCCCGCCGCTCATGAGGCTAACCGAAGAGCCTGCATGAAAGATCCTGCACGGAAGGCTAACCGAAGAGCCTGCATGACATGTCCTGCGCGTAAGGCGGCGGGATTAATCCCGCCGCCCAGGGAATTCACGCAGGACATGAACGGCGGGATTAATCCGGCCCCACGCTCATGCCCTTCGCGGAGGGCGGCGGGATTAATCCCGCCGCTCAGGCACTTCCGCAGGATATAAGCGGCGGGATTAATCCCGCCCCCACCCATCCCTGTTCAAAATGCCGCAGCCAATATATATGTGTGAGCGCATGATTTACGAGAGGGCGGCGGGATTAGTCTCTCCGAACCTTCATTACCCGGTGGCGGGATTAATCCCGCCACCCTTCTTTTTTCCTCCATTGGTATGTTGAATCAATCCCGACTAACTCTGTCTGAGACGGAGAAGGTTTACAAAATACCAATGGAGGGAACTGAGAAGGGTGGTGGGATTAATTTCACCATCCCTTACATGGTGGCGGGATTAATCCCGCGCGTACGCATGCCCTGCGCGGAATCGGGCGGGATTTATCCCGCCGCCATTGGCCTGCCTGAAGGGCCTAGGCGGCGGGATTAATCCCGCAAGATTTCGCACAGGCATTGGCGTTCGGCGGGATTAATCCCGCCGACTAAGGCCGAGTGAAGGGCCTGGGCGGGGATTAATCCCGCCGGACGCAATTCCCTGCGCAATCGGGCGGGATTTATCCGCCGCCATTGGCCTGCCTGAAGTGCCTAGGCGGCGGGATTAATCCCGCCCGATTCCGCGCAGGGAATTGGCGTCCGGCGGGATTAATCCCGCCGCATAGGGACCGAGTGAAGGCCCTGGGCGGCGGGATTAATCCCGCCGAGTCTTCAATGCCTGTGTGGAAAATGAATCTCCGCCACCAAAACGTTTCTGTTCTAAGACGTAGAAGGTTTACAACATACCAATGGAGGGGACTGGGAAGGGTGGCGAGATTCATTTAACCATCCCTTACATGGTGGGCGAGATTAATCCCGCCTCCTTTCTGGAGTCACTGAAGGGGTGTGAGAAATAATCCTGCCCAGTTCTCTCTGAGACCGAGAAGGGTGGCAAGATTAATTCCGCACTCCCGTTCAAGGCCTCAGAAAGTGGCGAGATTAATCCCGCCCACTCTTTCAGGAGGCATTGAAGGGGTGGCGAGATTAATCCCCCGCCACCTTCCATTGAATATATATGTGTATTAGTATATATAAGTTGCATATCTCATTTTATTTACTTTTATTCATCTTATCATAATATTTCGAGTAAAAGCTAGGAATCTATGTAAAACTGTCCAGAGCTCACATTTGTGTGGTTCTAAAACGAAATGTTATCTTTCTTTTGCACTAACACAAATGTGAGCTTCGGACAGTTAATTACGTCTACTTCTCTCTGTGTATTATTTTTGTATATTCGGGTTTATACAAGTGTGTTGCGTTTTTATATGATTGTATTCATAGTGTATTATTTTGCAGAAGGACGATTTGATCAAAAAGGAGATCGAGTCATTAGTATGGAGTCGTCGTCAAATTCTGGGTAAGAATTAAAATAAAATCTGTTATACTCGGATACTTGAACTAATCATTTTTGTATTCAGATGTGGAATTGAGGTGACATTAAGACAAGAGCAAGAGAAGAGATGGGCAGGGGGATTCTGGAATCAACTTGGCCATATTTTAAGATAAATGGGAAGCGCATTGGAGCAACCATGGTTGCTGTCAAATTAACCTCTGTCACATCTCATGGACAAGCAAAACAATGGAAAGTAAATTCGCTAGTCAAGCACCCGAAAGCAGGCTGCGAACCCAGATTGGACGATTCTCGACACATATGCCTTGTTCCATCCAATGTCACGTTCTCGGATCCAAGGTCGTCAGTTACAACATTAATTTCGGGTGGTTTTGTCGACTTGTGATAATGACGTTCACGTGTTCACTAATGATGTTGACCTTGGAGTTCTTCTTCAACTCAACGAAAGCCCATCTATGGAGGGGATCCATCTGGATGTCTACTTCGAAAATCTTCAGACTCATCGAGTAGGTGTATTGTCAGGAGATATTGCTTCACAATACAGAAAATCAGCAAGTGAAGCAATCTTCCCTCTTCACATTGAAGAAGAACACAGCGACATCATAAGGGAGATTGAGAGGGTGGCTCTCGGTCTCAGTTCTTACAGATATCACGTTCAATTTGCTTAGGGAGCTTTGGGAGCTGGAAGAGTGTACCGAGAACACTAGAACAGCTGCAGTCGGGGATCACACATGTTGATTCGGATCGCAAAAGAAATCATCAATCGTTTTGTCAGCTGCACCTGTGGCATCTCATGCTGCAATAAGTCACAAGGAAAATGATATGATAAGATTTATCCTTGTAGGGTTAAATATTACAGAAAGTCAACCCAAACTTCAATTACAGGCCACTCAACCAGGAACGTGTAGCTGAGCTCATGGAGAAGATGAAGGACGACAATTCTTATTACCATTCCACATAATGCTGTTTTGTGTCCATACTATGAAAGAAGGAAGGGCGCTGACAAAGTCTAGATCACAACACCAGAACAATTCATGAAGATTCAGACAGAATAAAAAATCTATCAAGTACTACATCATTAGTGGCCAGCACACAATAACGGCCAGCCCAACGACTTCTCGAGGAACACAACAAAGGAACGATGGCAACAAAACTTCCGAGCATACCCGTAGAGAAGCTGACAAAAAGATCGGCGTTTTTTAGCTAAGCCGATCTCACAATCGAGCATACCATAAGTTATCGGCGGAATGGACGTTGCAGACACCAACCACTACAACAGTAAAATATGGGAGAAGTTTAAAACACACGCGAGCCGTGTGGGAATCTCTTCACCGACCACAAAGAGCTACCGCAGGAATACACAATCTGCGGAAATACCGGGTAAGCAAATGTTTTTGGGCGGGATTTATCTCGCCGGTATATTAATCTGTCTTTTTCCTCAGAGATTGAAGAAATTGCAGCAGTTGATTTTGCCCAGGTGGGCGGAAGGAAACATCCTTTCTGATGATGTTGATTTCTTGCCCCGAAGATAGGATCTTTGCCAAATGGTTGGGGATTATGGAATCCTTTTCAAAAGGAACACTGAAGAAGAAGCAGACAAGTGAAGGGGAGCCCTCAGAAAAGTCTGCAAAGAAACCCAGTAAGACGCCGAAGGCTAAGTCTGTTCAATATACAAAGGATGTAGACAACGATTTCAAGCTCACATGGTTGAAGCCTTTAAATGGAACAACGATGGAGGAGATGGAAGTCTTGGCTGATTTGGTGATCGATGGCAAACTACAAATTAATAACAGCAGCCCAACCTCTCTTTTCATCTCAAGGCAATGGAGTTGAAGACGGTCAGGCATTTCAAGGAGTGGTTGGGAATACACTGCCACAAAACTGGGTTGGACCTCGACTTCAACATATGAAGAGGTCAG
>PUQB01000661.1:64062-132343 GCA_003024785.1 Selaginella tamariscina
TCCAGGAACCAGGAAGCGAGTAGAATTCCGGGAACAGGAAGGCTTGACTCAGGAACAGGACCGAGAACAGGACAGGAACCAGGAACAGGAACAGGAACAGGACGGATCCGGGAACAAGACAGGAACTCCAAGAGCAAGACAGGAGCAGGAGGCAAAGAGTAAGACAAGAACAAGACAAGAGCAAGGAACAAGAATAATCGTAGAATGACTGGTGTTGATAGTAACTGATTGTACAACAATTAGGTCGGAGCTTTTATGCTCACAACTCCAAGCTAATCTAGTCATGAGTCTAATCTAGTCATGAGCTAAGAATAGTGTCCCTTATCCTCTAGGCATATCCTGTAGCATATCCTATAGGAATATCCTATAGGTATATCCTGTAGGAATATCCTGTAACCCGTATCCTGTATCCGAAATCCTGCATCCTGTATCCTGTATCCGAAACCTGTATCCTGCATCGGGTTGTGACAGCACCTCCTCCCTAAGGACGAGTTCCACGAGTCTTAGGACCTGGTTTAGCAGGATAATGCCGATGGAAGGCAGCAACTTTGGAAGAAGCATGGAGTAAGTTGGATGCAGGTTCCCAAGTGCGATCGGTAGGCAAATAACCTTTCCAATCCACCAAGTATTGAAGTTGGCGGCGATGAAGACGAGAATCAAGGATGGCTGCAACTTCGTACTCAGGTTCACCAGCAATGACCACAGGAGGGGGAGGAGAAGAAGCACGACCAGGAAGAGAAGAAGGATGATACGGCTCCAACAAGGAGGTGTGAAACACAGGATGAAGTTTCACCGTGGATGGTAACTCGAGTCGGAAAGCTACAGGATTTACCTCCGCCACGATCCTGTAAGGGCCCAATCGTTGAAAATCCAACTTAGAAGAAGGCCTGTTGGTGCGAATGTGTCGACGAAGAAGCCACACGAGATCACCAATCTTGTATGCAGGTGCCGGCTGACGGTGAGCATCAGCATGATGCTTGTACCGTTCCTGTGCCTGCTGAAGATGAACCTGGAGATCATCCTGTACCTGACGAAGATGCTGGAGACGATCCTGTACTGCAGGAGCGGAAGAAGGAGAAGCAGGAGAAGCAAAGTCAAAACGTGGATGGTGGCCTGTAAGAGCAAAGAAAGGTGTCTGGCCTGTAGATGCGTGAATGGAGTTGTTGTAGGCAAACTCCGCCATAGGAAGAAGGTCCAACCAATTATCCTGTTGGTAACTGATGAAGCAACGAAGATATTGCTCCAAGGTCTGGATTGTGCGTTCTGACTGTCCATCAGTTTGCGGGTGATATCCTGAAGAAAGATCCGCTTTAACCTGTAGACTCCGAAGAAGCTCTCGCCAAAACTTGGACATGAATTGTGGACCTCGATCGGAAACAATGCTCTCAGGAAGACCATGATGTCGGAACACCTCACGGATCACCAACTCGGCAGTTGTCTGACCTGTAGCTGTCTTGTTGCAGGGTAGGAAATGAGCCTGCTTGGTGAAACGGTCAACCACCACAAGAACTGCATCGAATCCACGAGAAGGAGGAAGATCTGTGAGGAAATCCATAGAAATGGATCTCCAAGGAGTAGAAGGAACAGGAAGAGGACGAAGAAGACCAGAAGGTGCATGACGAGGCATCTTCGACCTGTTGCAGGTGTCACAACTCCGTACAAACCTTTCCACAAAACCCGCAACCCAGGCCACCAATAGTTGCGAGTCACCAACTCAACTGTCTTGGCCACACCAAAATGTCCTGTAGCCGGGGTATCATGACAATCCTGTACCACACGAGTCCTGCAAACACCAACAGGAACGTACAGGAGACCTTCCCGGTACAGGAGTCCATCCTGTATGGTGAACAGGTTGTAGTCTGGACGGGAACTGGAGGAAGAGGAACTTGCAACGTCAGGATGAATGTGTGAGAACACATTCTTTGCCAAGTCGTCTGTAGCCAACTGCGAACGGACGTCTTGTAGGAGAGTTGAATTTGCTGGAGCCTGATGAACCTGCAGTGCCGCAAGCCGGAATCGATCAGGACCCAACAACACTTGCCTTTGACAGTCAAATGCAGGATCGCCCGGGCTTGGTGCAAGGTAGAGCGCCTAGACAATGCGTCCGCCTTGCCATTCCGAAAACCGGGCCTGTAGACGATGACGAAGTCAAAACGTGATAGGAACTCCGCCCACCTAGCCTGTCGCCGACTGAGAACTCGAGCCGTTTGAAAGTACTCCAGGTTCTTGTGATCCGTAAGAACTTGTACAGGATGTGCAGCACCTTCCAGGAAATGCCGCCACTCCTCAAACGAATCCACAATGGCCTTGAGTTCCTTGTCATGAATCTCGTAATTGATCTCCGCCGACAGGAATTTACGAGAGTGAAAAGCTACAGGATGAAGCAACTTGTCCTCTCCAACTTGCGATAGGACGGATCCTACTGCAAAATCCGAGGCATCTGCTTCAACGAAGAAAGGACGAGAAGGATCAGGATGTGCTAAAATCGGAGCTGTCGTGAAGGTGTCCTTGAGTGTTGTGAATGCATGTTCCGCCTTGTCGGACCAAGAGAAAACCTCTGTGCGCTTGGTGAGTTCCGTGAGTGGAAGTACACGCTTGGAGAAGTCCTGTATGAATCGCCTGTAGAAGTTTGCAAAGCCAAGGAAACATTGTACATCTCGTACAGACTTGGGCCTCTCCCACTCCACGATGGTCTTCACCTTGTGCATGTCCATGGAAACGCCAGCAGGAGAGACGATGTAGCCCAAGAACTCCACAGAATCCCTATCGAAAAAACACTTCTCCAACTTCGCATACAAGCCATGCTCACGAAGCCGCTGTAGAACCAACCGTACATGCTTGTCATGTGCCGCCTGGTCCTTGGAGAAAATCAAAATGTCGTCGAGGTAGATCACCACAAACTGGTCCAAGAAGTCACGAAAGATGTCGTTCACCATGTGTTGGAACACGGCTGGGGCATTGGTAAGGCCGAAAGGCATCACCGTGTACTCGAAGTGTCCATACCTTGTACGAAAGGCAGTCTTCCACTCATCGCCGGGACGAATCCGTACAAGGTTGTAGGCCCCTCGTAAGTCGATCTTCGTGAACACCTTTGCTCCTCGCAGCCGATCGAGAAGTTCCGGGATCAATGGCAACGGGTACCGATTCCGAATGGTAGCTTGATTCAAACCCCTGTAGTCCACAACCAAACGTAAGCTCCCATCCTTCTTCTTGACAAAGAAGATTGGCGCTCCTGCAGGGGACTTTGAGTGACGAATGAAGCCGGATGCCAAGTTGTCCTCGATGTACTGGCGAAGAACCTCCAACTCTGTGGGTGACAATGCGTAAATCGGTCCGAACGGTGGGGTCTTTCCTTCTGCAAGATCAATAGGACAGTCGTAGGACCTGTGAACAGGAAGAACTGTAGCCTTGTGCTTGTCAAAAACGTCCTTAAAGTCGTGGTACTTGGATGGTAGAGAAGAAGGAGGAGAAGGAGAAGGAGTAGGCGAAGGAGATTGAAAAACAGGAGAGTCAGACACAGGAAAGGTAGAAGAGGACGTAGGAGTTACTTGAAAGGCAAAAAGGTGGAAAGGAGCAGGATCAGTGGTAAGTTCATGCATGGTAGTGGTAAGAACTCGGAGAGGAGCAGGAGGGAGCTGTGATTGAAAAAGAGGAAGGATCTTGGGGGGTGGAACAGAGGCAGAGTAACAAAAGGAGGCAGGATTGGGAGAAACCTGTGTGGATGTTGACGAGTGTACAGGATTGGAAGAATCCTGTACAAAGTCCGTGGTTGCACAGGAGTGAGGAAGCCTGTGAGTGTGCTGACGAACCAACAGGAGGTGGATCCTGTTGAGGAGGAACCTTCGACACTGATACAGGATTGGAAGAACCCTGTACAGGAATCCGCAAACTTACAGGAGTGGAGAGAACCTGCGGATGTGCTGAGGAACTGACATGAGGTGAATCCTGTCGAGGAAGAGTCTTCAACACTGGTACAGGAACAGGCACGGTCAATCCTGTAGCTTGTACTGCCTCAGACACCAAGGATGTATCCTGCACGCAGGAAGGTACAGGATTGATCCTGGCTGCTGGAGAGGAAAACGTGAGCGTCCTAGACCTCCAGTCGATCTGCGGATTTGCAACAACGAACCATGGCATGCCAAAAATGATGGGAGTCGACCGAGTCTTGATCAAGTTGAAGGAAATCGAACAGTTGAATGCACCATGACTGCAAGAGAGAGGTGTGGTAGCGTGGGTAACTGCGCCAGAAGCAATCAAACGACCATCGGCCACCTCTACAGGAACTGCACGCTTCAACTTCACCACCGGAATGCCATGCTGAGCTGCAAAAGTGTCATCCATGAAACATGCATTTGCACCAGTGTCTAACAGGGCAAACTCCTTGAGCTCTCGTTATTGAGGCGAATGTGTACAGGAAACTTGAGTGATGGAATGGTATGCAGCACCAATGGAGCCTGCACCTACGTCCAACTTCGCGGCTCCTAGACGAAGTGGACATTGAAGTTTTCCGACTGAACTTCAGCTTCGGCTTCACGCGCCTTGAACTTCCTGGCTTTATTAGGACATTCCGCCACCTTGTGTCCTGCTGCACCACAATACAAGCATAGGTTCTCACCCCGTCGACGTTGCTTCTCAGCAGTTGAAAGTGGGCCACGCTTGGAATTGTTAACCTCCATAGGAACTGCTCCAGAAGGTGTCGTAGGAACATGTGCTACGGCTACAGGATTGGCTGGCAGGAACTGCTGACGGAATTTTTCCTGACGGCGCTCGAACAAACGGTTGTCGCAGCGAACGGCCTGTTGCATGATCTCCGCTAACGTTTGAGCATCCGGTAACGTAAGGAGAAGGTCCTTCACGTCGTCCCTCAGCCCAAAACGGAAATGTTCGATCAATGCAGTCTCGTCCCATGGAATGTTCGTGCACAATTGCTGGAATTCGGATGCATAAACGGAAGCTGGTCTGGATCCTTGTGTGAGCCTCCGTAACTTTGTGCATGCAGAACGGTACTTATCAGGATCTCCAAAGCAGGCTTCAAAGGCAGCCACGAAACCTTCAAAGTCTTCCATCAATGGGTCGTCACGCTCCAGCAAGGGAGCAACCCAAGCTCGTGGAGATCCACTTAGTAAGGATGCCAAAAGGCCAACCTTTTGTGCATCCGTCGAGTAGCGGCGTGGTTGCATGCGGATCAAGAGCCGGATCTGATTCAGGAAACCTTGGAAATCGGCACGGTTGCCACTGAACTTCTCTGGCATGCTGATCTTCGGCTCCGGAGAAAAGTTCGATGAAGAAGGAACCACCGATGCCTGAGAGAGAGCCTGCGCAGCAGCCTTGGAGGATGCATCAGCAGCTGCATGTGCCGCATGGGTGGAGCCTTGCAAATCGGTGACCACTTGGCGCAAAGTGGCCAGCTCATGGAGCAACATTTGGTGCTCGCGTTGGAAGTGCTCAAAATCAGCCATGATCTTATGAAAGAAAGAAAGGAGAAAAAACGATTGGTCTTTACAGATGAGTTCGGCGTGTTAAGTAGGTTAGGAACACCCCTAGGGTTACCTAACCCTAGGGTTGCCCTAACCCACGCCCTAAAACCCCACCCCTTGGGTAGGGTTTAGGGGTAGGAGTAAGGGTGAGTTATAGGCTCATATTGCTAATTTATCTAAGGGGCTAGAATTCAGTGCCAGCCCACTAACACAATAGGAAAAGAGGGGGGGGGGGGCTCCGTCACATAAATAAGGTAGAGTATACGTAGGAGAGCTCCTGGGTTCATGAATGAGTTCGTTGCTCTTCTGCCGGTGCAAGCTTCAGCTTGTGTCGTTAAGGTACTGTTAACATACAAACTTTCCTGTGTGCAGAAAACACTATTCACAGCGCAGGAAAAGCTTTGCACGTTAAAGTGTAGGGATTTCGTCCAATAGAGAGCTCTAGATATATCTCATTTCGTCTCTAAGGTCAAGGATAGGATTTTGCTTTGGCCATTGCCATGTATAAGCATTCACAATACCCCATAAATATGACTTGCATTACTATATGAATACAAAGAGATAGCAAGTGTGGAGACTTACTTCTCTCCCTAAGATACTCTCTCTCTCATGCATTGCTCTCCATAGCCTTCATAGCCTTCATAGTCTCTCTCTCTTCCTTGCCCTTCCTTGCCCTAACCGAATCCTGTCCTCCTCCAACCGTCATAACTGTCTGCTTCCTGCAACCGTAGGATCCCTACCCTGTAGGATTTTCCTACTGCTGTAGGATTTTTCCTGTACACAGGATATTTCCTACTACTACTTTCCTACAAGTTATTCCTCCACCGTAGGAAAGTCCTATGTATGCAGTTCCTACATGCTATATTTTTGGCCTCTAACACTATTCCCCACCTTGAAGATTTGCAGTGTCCTCACTGCACCTGTCCTGCACCCTCATTCTCCTGCGGCTCCTCAGGATACTCTGTCTCATATTCCTCCTTGTACCTCACAAACTCTGCCTTTACCTTCTCCATTTCCTGTGCCATGGATGCCACCTGCAGTCGGAGACCCTGGTTCTCCATCTGCAGTCGTTGAAGTTCCTCCCCAGCACCGTCAGTAATGCTCCTCCCTGTCGGAGTTCTTCCTGTGTCTTGACTATCTTCTGCGCCATCGGCATAGGTTCTGAAACACTCACACTTGCTCTCAAGAACCGTAGGACTAGGAGTCCTTGCCTTCACCGGTCGTGCTCCTATCCTACTAACCGTAGCCTGCATGGTGTTGATCTTCGGCATTACACTGCCTCCACCGCTTCTGCAATCAACCTGCGAATTTCTGCTCTGTCCTTCACTGTGTAGCCCATATTCACAAACTGGTTGTACAATGCTGAAGCCAACTGTGGTACATCCTGCGATGCTGAACTCACCTTCGCCGATTTGTCCAGTATCTCCTGCTGCATACGAGACAAAACCTGCGCCAGCTGTACCTCAACCTCCATAGGCACTTCCTCCTGTCTGAAGGATTTCCGCCGCTTACCACCGTCCATGAACGTCCCTGGTTCCATAAACTCTGTTGCCATTTCTTCCGCCGCCGCTTCGTAGCCATGAGTCATTCCCCCACCTACGTGATGCATAGGATACCCTCCTCGTGCAAACGTACCTCTTCCTCTTGGAGAATGCCCTGCCGCTCCACGGTTGAACCATGGCTGCCGTGTCATTGGAACACGTCCCATACCTTCACTTGGTGATTGATCTTGCCCCGTTGGTAACTGCAACAAAACTGCAGTTGCCTCCTCAACTGTTCCTGGAATATCCCCGGGAATCTCCTTTCCCTTATTCCCTAACGGCTCCGGTGACAACTCCACCGATTTCCCTTCTCCATTGTTGGTAACTCCTCCTTCGTCACCTCCCGCAACTCAGGCGACTTCTCTTCCTTATTGTGTTCACCAGACGTTCTATCCTGCGACTGTTCTTTCGGCTTATCCTCTGCTACCTTCGTCTGAGTCGCTGGTACTTGTTCATGTGGCTTCTCTAGCTCCATTTGTACCACTTCCTCCAACGTCTTCTTCTCCGGACGCTGTCCCACCTTCTGCTCTCTGGTTTTCAGCGGCTTCACCCTCAAAACCTGTTCCGTGTGCTCTTCCTCCTCCTCTTCTCCTGTTCCTGTTGAATCCTCATCATCCAAATGGATGCTCTCCGTCGCGGGCTTCGTCTTTCCCTTCCGCACGGACTTCCGCATCGGCATCACTCGTGATATCTTTTGCTTCTTCCCCGGTGGTGTCTTCATCACCTTACTGGTACTCTCCTGACGCTTCCCACTAGTCACTTCCTGTACCTTCTTTCCTATCAGCCTGTTCTGAGGTGTGAGCACCTTCTGCAACTTACTAGCATACTCCTGCTCCTCAACTTCCTCTCCACACTCCATCACATGATTCACAAGTGTCTGTATCCACGCCAATGCCATCATCGGAGACTCCTTCTGCTGTATCTCCTTCTCCTGAGCAGTAAAAACATACTCACCCAGTTTCCTGAGGAGATAACGTGCAACTCCTGCACACTTCCCCGTCTTAAGTGCGTCATACAGCGACATAACTGTCTTTGAAGCTGTGGTGGAAGAAAGTCTGAACTCAAAAGAGTTCACCAGAAAATTTACCACAAGCTCCACTTCTTCCTCCAAATCAGCCACACGCAAGCCAAGCTTGCTATTGTATTGCCTCCCCTCTTTCAGATAGATATCTAGATTCTTCTTATCTACCTCTAACTCTCCTTCTCCTAATGGCAGCCGAATATCTCCGCGATTGCCTTCTCATTAATCAACATCCTTCTCCCTTCGGCATATGCAACGAAGTTATCCCCAACCATCTTTTCTGCCATCATGATGAAATGATAGCACTGTAGCGCATCAGGATTTACCTGCGCCAGAAGGTGAGCGTACTTCTCAAGACCCAATCCCTGAAGAGCGTTCTCCAGCTCCGGATTGATCTCCCATCCCGTCAACATGACTGTAAAATGGCCACATGCCAGATCCTCAGCCGCCTTATGCAGAGATCGGCAATTTTTCACCACAAGAGTATTCTTCCTCCTGCCATATCCGCGAAGAAAGAAGCTACAAACCCTAGATCTAGGTTTGGCGCTGATTTCCAAGTGTATTGGAATATTCGTATAGAATATATCTCAACGTCTATAAATGATACTTCATACCTCCTCAACTTATTTATGTTTACCCTTTCCTGCATTCCGTCTCCTGTTAGGGTTTCAACATTTACCACACCTTCCTCACTTATCTCCTTGACTTTGAATGGACCTAACCATTTCATTTTTAATTTATCCTGTGGTTTATCAACACTTCCTCTATACCACAAGACCAAATCTCCTTCTCTTATATCATGCTTCTTCTTTTCCTATTGTACCAGGCTCTCCTTCTTTTCTGAATTGCCTGTACAGTCCATAAAGCATGTAATCTTATCTCATCCAGTTTTTCTAATCCTGTAACCTACGTTGTAAGGATTCTTGCTCACCTAAATTATGCTTTACAGCAATCCTTAAAGATGGAGTTATTGCCTCAAGTCCATATGCTAACTTAAAAGGCGTCATTCCTGTTACAACCTTATAGGCTGTCTGTAAGCCCACAAGACTTCAGGAAGTCTTTCATCCCAGTCTTTTCCATTTTCCTGAATCACTTTCCTTAAAACATTCTTAAGGACTTTATTTGTAGATTCAGCTTGACCATTCCCTTGAGGATAATAAGGTGTAGATTTCTTATGTTTTATAACAAATTCTTCCATAAGTGTTTGAATTGTTTCATTAATAAAGTGTTTTCCTCTATCACTTATGATTTCCTTAGGAATTCCATACCGTACTATAATCATATTATATATAGCACGGGCTGTATTATAAGCATCAGCTTTCCTCATAGGTTCTGCTTCTACCCACTTAGTCATATAATCCGTAAGTACCAGAATATATTGATTCCTTTTTGTACTCACAGGATTTATAGGTCCTATAAAATCCATTCCCCACCTTTGAAAAGGTTCTAGCGGTAGGATAGGATTTAAAGGATATACCTGTTTCTTAGGTGGTATATGTGCTCTTTGACACTTATCACATTTCCTACAGAAATCTCCTACATCCTTCCATAATGTAGGCCACCATAACCCAGCCTGTAATATTTTCCTTGCAGTTATTTCCTCTGCAAAATGCCCTCCTGCTAGACCCGCATGGGCCTCTTTCAGGATATCCATAACCTCAAAAGGTTCCACCCAACGTCTTAACACTCCATCCTGACCCGTCTTATATAACTTTCCTCCCACCAAAGAATAACGTCGTGTCCTCACGACAAATAACTTTTTCTGATCATTAGTCTCATAGGATGGTGGAACTAGTCCAGTCGACAAATAAACTTTTATATCCTCCATCCATGTAGGAGGAATGTGCACATGAAACAAGTGTGCATCAGGAAAGTCATCCATATACTGGATTGGAACTTCTCCTGTTTTAATGCGGCTTAAATGGTCAGCCTGTTCATGCTGTCTACCGGTTTATGTATGATTTGAAAATCATATTCCTGTAACAGGAGAAACCATCTAGCTAAACGTCCTGTTAGGACTGGCTTGTTTAAAAGATGTAACAAAGCCTTATGATCTACAAAGATTTTGACTTTATTAGCCAATAAATAGTGTCTGAATTTATGAATTGCATATACCATTCCTAAAGCTTCTTTTTCTGTGGTAGTATAGTTTACCTCTGCCGGTGTTAACCTGCGACTTGCATAGTAGATAGGACGGTCCTTTCCATCTTCCTGCGTCTCGTAAGGATGCTCCTATTGCATGTCTGAGGCATCAACCTGCACATGAAATTCCCTGTCCCATTTAGGATTTACTAATATAGGTGCTGTTACTAAAGATTTCCTTAATGTATCAAAAGCTTCCTGACATGCAAGAGTCCAATCATAGGATTTTCCTGCCTTTAAAAGGTCAGTTAAAGGTCTGGCTATTTGGGCATAATCCTTAATAAACCTCCTATGATAGCCAATCTTTCCTAAAAACCGCCTTAATTCTTTTAGATCCTGCGGTGATTGTAAGGTAAGTATAACTTTAACCTTATCCTGATCCACCAGGATTCCTTCCTTACATACTACATGTCCTAAGAGAACTCCTGATTTTACAAAAAAATTACATTTCTCAGGATTTAAAGCAACTTGATTTTGCTTACATTTCTGAAAACACCTTTCTAAACAATAAAGATGATTCTCTTTATCACTATATACACTAAAATCATCCATAAAAACTTTCATAAAATCCAATAAATATTCCCTAAAGGTATCAGTTATGATCCTTTGGAAAGTAAAAGGTGCATTACATAAGCCAAATGGCATAACTTTATATGCATATGCACCCCATGGACTTATAAAAGCTGTTTTATGTTGGTCCTCCGGAGCTACTAGAATCTGATTATATCCTGAGAATCCATCCATAAAGGAATACATCTCATGTCCGGCCACACTATCCAACATTTCTTCTGTAAATGGGATAGGAAAAACATCCTTCTTGTGGCATCATTTAACTTCTTATAGTTTACACATACTCTCAACTTTCCATTCTTTTTAGGAACAATCACAAGTGGTGATAACCATTGTGCACCCTGTATAGGATAAATAAAACCTACACTTAACAGCTTATCTATCTCCTCCTTCACAAGCTGTGCATAATTAGGATTCATCCTATATGCTCTCTGTTTCACAGGCTCACTTCCTGGTAATAATTGTATAGTGTGTGTACACAATTCAGGAGGTATGCCTTTAAGATCTTTATAGGACCAGGCAAAAACATCCTGATATTTTTGAAGCAAATTCAATCCTTTTTCCTGGAATTCTTATCTAATTCCTGAGCAATGAATAGGTTTTTAGGTTCATTTTCTGTACCTATATTCACTTGCTGCAAAGGATCTGTAGTATACACATATGTATACTCCGCAGGTTGTTCCTGTAAATCAATCTCATATGGGATTGCCTTATAGAACTTTTCCTGCAATCCGGGCCTATCTTCTTCCTTCTGCTGAACAGTTTTCTTTCCTTTCAGCACTACGTTTAAGTCTATATCTGTCAGGACTTTTAAGTCAGGATATGCTTTCAGGATTTCTACTTCTTCCTGATCGTCTAAGCCATTAAACCAGTCATATCCTTCTAAAATAAGGGTCTGTTTTCCTTTTTAACATACCTTTTTGTATGATTGTATATCACCGGTTTTCCTTCTCCTTCTCCCAGCGTCATCTTTCCTGTTCCCCAATCCTGTATAACTTTAGCAGTTTTCAGCCAAGGCCTACCTAATAACATAGTATATACAGTATCTTTTCCTTCCATTTGGAGGACAATAAGGGACACTTTATATTTAAGACCCTTTATAGATATAGTCACTCCTCTCACTATACCTGTAGGCTTGACACTTCTCTGGTCTGCCATTTTTAAATTAAAAGGAGCAGGCTCAATGGGTCCTAAACCCATTTTCTTACAAGCATGTTCCTCAATAAAATTAACTCCTGAGCCTCCATCTATAAGGACTTCTTTTATCTTGTTTTTACCAATATATACAGTAATGCTGGGCACATACCCATCATAATCACCTTCTTTTTCATAATGTTTTTCTACTCGGTGAATTTCATTTCCTGTATATGCAGGTAAGGATTTTGGAACAATGTTCAACATTTCCAAGATTTGATTTTTAATATATGGGGCAATATGTATTAATTGTCCCAACGTGATTGTAATTTCTTGGCTCAATGCACTTTGAGCCATTGATTCTGCCACGTCATCCTGAATCCGTTTCACAGGAATGCTCTGTTTTCTAGGGTTACTCTGTTTTACAGGAATATTCTTTTTCTCTTGAATATTCTTCCCTAAAATAGAATCAGTTATTTTTAGATCTTTAGGTATATCCGTCGGTTGTGTATCATCATCCGAGATATACTCAGGGAGATCTCGTTCTTGGAGATGAGTGTCATCTCTCCCATTGTTTGCGTACTATCCCGCAATGGATACACAGAATTTCCTTCTTCTGCTGGAAGGTATTCCTGTTTCTGACATATATTTCTTTTTGTACAGATTACTGCTCTCACGGCAGGATGGTTTTCTAGCTCATTCTCGTCCACATCAATGAACCGAGCTCCAAGCTCTCTCTTGGAGCATTGTTTGAGGTGGAAGGCTGATTCTTAGGACAATTTGGAGAAATATGTCCTTTCTCTCCACATGTATAACAAGTAAGATTAATAGAATTCCTTCCTTGTACTTGTCTTTTCTATAGTTATTTTGATCTCCATAACTTTCTTTTCTTGGATATCTTTCTGGTCCTCTATAGGACGTCTCCTTCCTTCCCATATTAGGCTTATATGGTGGAGCATATCTAGTTTGATTCCCCTCATACAGCCTATCATCTCCTCCTGTATAAGGAACATTCCTTCTGTTATCAAAAGGATTCCTATTTCTTCCTTCTTCCCAACTCCCAGGTGTTCCTCATAATAGAGCTTCCTATTCCGAGATGGGAATGTGGTAACAGGTGGTTGTCTCACAGGAAACGGCCTGTTATACCAGCCTTCCTTTCTTCCTTCTTTTCTCCTTTCTTTTTCCACACGTGCCACATTTTGATTAATAAAATACTTACAGTCTTTTGCCGAATGTCCTTCTTTATCACATATTTGACATTTTGGCAACTGTAGTCTACACTCATCCTTAGTATGTCCAGGATTTTTACACTTGGCACACCATACTTTGGCATCTAATTCCTTATACACAGGATTACCTTTCAAGGACTTAACTAGCTGTAATAACATTCTCTCATCAGCCTTATAATCCCGAACTTTGATAGGTTCATCCTCATCATCTGAACTATCCTCCTTTCTCCTTGAGGATTTTATCTTTCCTTCTGCTATATTTTCTATTTGTCTCCTCTTCTTCTCATAATCTTTAAGATGCTTTACAAGATCTTTCCTGTCTACTTCCTCAATTGTCATTGCATAATGCCTATATGGCTTCTGCAATCCTTGCTTATACCATTGAAGCAAAGCTTCTTCCTTAACATATAGTGAGCATTTCTTTTCATGCTTTTTAAAACGGTGTGTATATTCCTCTAGAGTTTCAGTTTTTCCTTGTAGGATATTTCTGAGCTTCTCTAAGTGCTCTTCAGGCAACTCTTCCTTTTTAAAGTATTCTTTAAAAGCTTCTGTAACTTTCTCATAATCTTCTCTCACATCTTTCTCCAACTCATAATACCAATCAGATGCATTTCCTTTTAATGTGTGAGGAAATATAAGCAATTATCTGCATTGCTTATGTCACGACCCGATACAGGATACAGGATACGACATACAGGATTCAGCCTACAGGATATGCGATACAGGATTTCGCCCGCAGGATATTCCCACAGGATATGCCAAGGATATTCCCGCAGGATATTCCTACAGGATATTCCTATAGGATAAGGATGACCATTTTGCTATGACTAGATTAGGCTCATGACCAGATTAGCTTGGAGTTGTGAGCATAAAAGCTCCGACCTAATTGTTGTACAATCAGTTACTATCAACACCAGTCTTTCTACGATCATTCTTGTTCTTGTCTTGCTCTTGTCTTGTCTTGCTCCTTTGCCTCCTGCTCTTGTCCTACTCCTGGATCCTATCCGTTCCTGTCTTGCTCCTGAATCCTGTCCTGTTCTTGTCTCGCTCCTGAATCCTGTCCTACTCCTGATTCCTGAGGTCCTTCCTATTCTGCTATCTTGCTTCCGGATCCTATCCTGATCCTGGATCCGTCCTGTTCCTGAGTCAAGCCTTCCTGTCCCTGGAATCCTATTGCTTCTTGGTTTCCTGGATCGTGGCTTGACAGTTTGATAGTAACTCCTTTCATAGCTCTTCGTTTCCTAGTTACTTTTTTTTCTTGATTCTTTTCCTTCGTTTTTCTCCTTTCTTTCTTTCATAGATCATGGCTGATTTTGAGCACTTTCAACGCGAGCACCAAATGTTGCTTCATGAGCTGGCCACTTTGCGCCAAGTGGTCACCGATCTTCAAGGCTCCACCCATGCGGCACATGCAGCTGCTGATGCATCCTCCAAGGCTGCTGCGCAGGCTCTCTCTCAGGCATCGGTGGTTCCTTCTTCATCGAACTTTTCTCCAGAACCGAAGATCAGCATGCCAGAGAAGTTCAGTGGCAACCGTGCCGATTTCCAAGGTTTCCTGAATCAGATCCGGCTCTTGATCCGCATGAAACCACACCGCTACTCGACGGATGCACAAAAGGTTGGCCTTTTGGCATCCTTACTAAGTGGATCTCCACGAGCTTGGGTTGCTCCCTTGCTGGAGCGTGACGACCCATTGATGGAAGACTTTGAAGGTTTCGTGGCTGCCTTTGAAGCCTGCTTTGGAGATCCTGATAAGTACCGTTCTGCATGCACAAAGTTACGGAGGCTCACACAAGGATCCAGACCAGCTTCCGTTTATGCATCCGAATTCCAGCAATTGTGCACGAACATTCCATGGGACGAGACTGCATTGATCGAACATTTCCGTTTTGGGCTGAGGGACGACGTGAAGGACCTTCTCCTTACGTTACCGGATGCCCAAACGTTAGCGGAGATCATGCAACAGGCCGTTCGCTGCGACAACCGTTTGTTCGAGCGCCGTCAGGAAAAATTCCGTCAGCAGTTCCTGCCAGCCAATCCTGTAGCCGTAGCACATGTTCCTGCAACACCTTCTGGAGCAGTTCCTATGGAGGTTAACAATTCCAAGCGTGGCCCACTTTCAACTGCTGAGAAGCAACGTCGACGGGATGAGAACCTATGCTTGTATTGTGGTGCAGCAGGACACAAGGTGGCGGAATGTCCTAATAAAGCCAGGAAGTTCAAGACGCGTGAAGCCGAAGCTGAAGTTCAGTCGGAAAACTTCAATGTCCACTTCGTCTAGGAGCCGCGAAGTTGGACGTAGGTGCAGGCTCCATTGGTGCTGCTCATACCATTCCATCACTCAAGTTTCCTGTACACATTCGCTTCAATAATCGAGAGCTCAAGGAGTTTGCCCTGTTAGACACTGGTGCAAATGCATGTTTCATGGATGACACTTTTGCAGCTCAGCATGGCATTCCGGTGGTGAAGTTGAAGCGTGCAATTCCTGTAGAGGTGGCCGATGGTCGTTTGATTGCTTTGGCCAGTTACCCACGCTACCACACCTCTCTCTTGCAATCATGGTGCATTCAACTGTTCGATTTCCTTCAACTTGATCAAGACTCGGTCGACTCCCATCATTTTTGGCATGCCATGGTTCGTTGTTGCAAATCCGCAGATCGACTGGAGGTCTAGGACGCTCACGTTTTCCTCTCCAGCAGCCAGGATCAATCCTGTACCTTCCTGCGTGCAGGATACATCCTTGGTGTCTGAGGCAGTACAAGCTACAGGATTGACCGTGCCTGTTCCTGTACCAGTGTTGAAGACTCCTGCTCGACAGGATTCACCTCATGTCAGTCCTCAGCACATCCGCAGGCTTTCTCCACTCCTGTAAGTTTGCGGTGTCCTGTACAGGGTTCTTCCAATCCTGTATCAGTGTCGAAGGTTCCTCCTCAACAGGATCCACCTCCTGTTGGTCATCAGCACACTCACAGGCTCCTCACTCCTGTGCATCCATGGACTTCTGTACAGGATTCTTCCAATCCTGTACACTTGTCAACATCCACATCTGTTTCTCCAATCCTGCTTCTTTTCATTACTCTGTTTCTATTCCACCCCCCAAGATCCTTCCTCTTTTTCAGTCACAGCTCCCTCCTGCTCCTCTCCGAGTTCTTACCACTACCAATGAACTTCCACTGATCCTGCTCCTTTCCACCTTTTTGCCTTTCAAGTAACTCCTACGTCCTCTTCTACCTTTCCTGTGTCTGACTCTCCTGTTTTTCAATCTCCTTCGCCTACCCCTTCTCCTTCTTCTCCTTCTCCTCCTCTTCTCTACCATCCAAGTACCACGACTTTAAGGACGTTTTTGACAAGCACAAGGCTACAGTTCTTCCTGTTCACAGGTCCTACGACTGTCCTATTGATCTTGCAGAAGGAAAGACCCCACCGTTCGGACCGATTTACGCATTGTCACCCACAGAGTTGGAGGTTCTTCGCCAGTACATCGAGGACAACTTGGCATCCGGCTTCATTCGTCACTCAAAGTCCCCTGCAGGAGCGCCAATCTTCTTTGTCAAGAAGAAGGATGGGAGCTTACGTTTGGTTGTGGACTACAGGGGTTTGAATCAAGCTACCATTCGGAATCGGTACCCGTTGCCATTGATCCCGGAACTTCTCGATCGGCTGCGAGGAGCAAAGGTGTTCACAAGATCGACTTACGAGGGGCCTACAACCTTGTACGGATTCGTCCCGGCGATGAGTGGAAGACTGCCTTTCGTACAAGGTATGGACACTTCGAGTACACGGTGATGCCTTTCGGCCTTACCAATGCCCCAGCCGTGTTCCAACACATGGTGAACGACATCTTTCGTGACTTCTTGGACCAGTTTGTGGTGATCTACCTCGACGACATTTTGATTTTCTCCAAGGACCAGGCGGCACATGACAAGCATGTACGGTTGGTTCTACAGCGGCTTCGTGAGCATGGCTTGTATGCGAAGTTGGAGAAGTGTTTTTTCGATAGGGATTCTGTGGAGTTCTTGGGCTACATCGTCTCTCCTGCTGGCGTTTCCATGGACATGCACAAGGTGAAGACCATCGTGGAGTGGGAGAGGCCCAAGTCTGTACGAGATGTACAATGTTTCCTTGGCTTTGCAAACTTCTACAGGCGATTCATACAGGACTTCTCCAAGCGTGTACTTCCACTCACGGAACTCACCAAGCGCACAGAGGTTTTCTCTTGGTCCGACAAGGCGGAACATGCATTCACAACACTCAAGGACACCTTCACGACAGCTCCGATTTTAGCACATCCTGATCCTTCTCGTCCTTTCTTCGTTGAAGCAGATGCCTCGGATTTTGCAGTAGGATCCGTCCTATCGCAAGTTGGAGAGGACAAGTTGCTTCATCCTGTAGCTTTTCACTCTCGTAAGTTTCTGTCGCGGAGATCAATTACGAGATTCATGACAAGGAACTCAAGGCCATTGTGGATTCGTTTGAGGAGTGGCGGCATTTCCTGGAAGGTGCTGCACATCCTGTACAAGTTCTTACGGATCACAAGAACCTGGAGTACTTTCAAACGGCTCGAGTTCTCAGTCGGCGACAGGCTAGGTGGGCGGAGTTCCTATCACGTTTTGACTTCGTCATCGTCTACAGGCCCGGTTTTCGGAATGGCAAGGCGGACGCATTGTCTAGGCGCTCTTACCTTGCACCAAGCCCGGGCGATCCTGCATTTGACTGTCAAAGGCAAGTGTTGTTGGGTCCTGATCGATTCCGGCTTGCGGCACTGCAGGTTCATCAGGCTCCAGCAATTCAACTCTCCTACAGGAGTCCGTTCGCAGTTGGCTACAGACGACTTGGCAAAGAATGTGTTCTCACACATTCATCCTGACGTTGCAAGTTCCTCTTCCTCCAGTTCCCGTCCAGACTACAACCTGTTCACCATACAGGATGGACTCCTGTACCGGGAAGGTCTCCTGTACGTTCCTGTTGGTGTTTGCAGGACTCGTGTGGTACAGGATTGTCATGATACCCGGCTACAGGACATTTTGGTGTGGCCAAGACAGTTGAGTTGGTGACTCGCAACTATTGGTGGCCTGGGTTGCGGGTTTTGTGGAAAGGTTTGTACGGAGTTGTGACACCTGCAACAGGTCGAAGATGCCTCGTCATGCACCTTCTGGTCTTCTTCGTCCTCTTCCTGTTCCTTCTGCTCCTTGGAGATCCATTTCTATGGATTTCCTCACAGATCTTCCTCCTTCTCGTGGATTCGATGCAGTTCTTGTGGTGGTTGACCGTTTCACCAAGCAGGCTCATTTCCTACCCTGCAACAAGACAGCTACAGGTCAGACAACTGCCGAGTTGGTGATCCGTGAGGTGTTCCGACATCATGGTCTTCCTGAGAGCATTGTTTCCGATCGAGGTCCACAATTCATGTCCAAGTTTTGGCGAGAGCTTCTTCGGAGTCTACAGGTTAAAGCGGATCTTTCTTCAGGATATCACCCGCAAACTGATGGACAGTCAGAACGCACAATCCAGACCTTGGAGCAATATCTTCGTTGCTTCATCAGTTACCAACAGGATAATTGGTTGGACCTTCTTCCTATGGCGGAGTTTGCCTACAACAACTCCATTCACGCATCTACAGGCCAGACACCTTTCTTTGCTCTTACAGGCCACCATCCACGTTTTGACTTTGCTTCTCCTGCTTCTCCTTCTTCCGCTCCTGCAGTACAGGATCGTCTTCAGCATCTTCGACAGGTACAGGATGATCTCCAGGTTCACTTCAGCAGGCACAGGAACGGTACAAGCATCATGCTGATGCTCATCGTCAACCGGCACCTGCATACAAGATTGGTGATCTCGTGTGGCTTCTTCGTCGACACATTCGCACCAACAGGCCTTCTTCTAAGTTGGATTTTCAACGATTGGGCCCTTACAGGATCGTGGCGGAGGTAAATCCTGTAGCTTTCCGACTCGAGTTACCACCTACGGTGAAACTTCATCCTGTGTTTCACACCTCCTTGTTGGAGCCGTATCATCCTTCTTCTCTTCCTGGTCGTGCTTCTTCTCCTCCCCTCCTGTGGTCATTGCTGGTGAACCTGAGTACGAAGTTGCAGCCATCCTTGATTCTCGTCTTCATCGCCGCAACTTCAATACTTGGTGGATTGGAAAGGTTATTTGCCTACCGATCGCACTTGGGAACCTGCATCCAACTTACTCCATGCTTCTTCCAAAGTTGCTGCTTCCATCGGCATTATCCTGCTAAACCAGGTCCCAAGACTCGTGGAACTCGTCCTTAGGGAGGAGGTGCTGTCACACCCGATACAGGATACAGGATACGACATACAGGATTCAGCCTACAGGATATGCGATACAGGATTTCGGCCCGCAGGATATTCCCACAGGATATGCCCACAGATATTCCCACAGGATATTCCAGGATATTCCAGGATATGCCTACAGGATATGCCTAGAGGATAAGGGACACTATTTTGCTCATGACTAGATTAGACTCATGACCAGATTAGCTTGGAGTTGTGAGCATAAAAGCTCCGACCTAATTGTTGTACAATCAGTTACTATCAACACCAGTCTTCTACGATCATTCTTGTTCTTGTCTTGCTCTTGTCTTGTCTTGTCCTTTGCCTCCTGCTCTTGTCCTACTCCTGGATCCTATCCGTTCCTGTCTTGCTCCTGAATCCTGTCCTGTTCTTGTTCGCTCTGAATCCTGTCCTACTCCTGATTCCTGAGGTCCCAGTTCCTATTCTGCTATCTTGCTCCCGGATCCTATCCTGATCCTGGATCCGTCCTGTTCCTGAGTCAAGCCTTCCTGTCCCTGGAATCCTACTTGCTTCCTGGTTTCCTGGATCGTGGCTTGACAGCTTACTTTATACAACTTTACAACTTCCTCAAACTGCAATAAATGTCTTTTAGGATTTTCCTTCTTTCCTGCAGAAAATATTGGGAACATCAATGTGCCTCCCAACATTCCAGGGAAAAGTGTCATATTAGACATATTCGGTGGGTTCTCTCTACCACCTTCCTCTTCACCAAGAGGGGAATTTCCAGGAGATACTCCTCCTGGTCTAATAGGAAATCCTGTTCTCCGAGGAGTTCCTTCCAACTCCTCTTCTCCTGCAGTTTGATAGTCACCGTATTGTATATCCTCCACACCTTTAGCAGCACTTTCTCCTATCTGATCAATGAGTTTTATAAGAGCTTCTTGCCTATTAGCAAGCTCTATTTGCTCAGCTCGGGCAGCCTCTCTCTCGGCCTGCCTATTATCTCTCTCTTGCTAGAGACGAGTTAGGATTATGTTGCCTCCAAGGCTCCATCCATCATCATATCTATACACACTTCTTTTTCACTTAAGCTCTACTTCTCTCAGAGCTATATCACTTCTCACTTAGGAATTCAACAAATTCCTCCACAACAATGGCGAAATCCCTCCGTGGTTGCCATGTGTTAACATACAAAACTTTCATGTGTGCAGAAAACACTGTTCACACCGTAGGAAAAGCTTTGCACGTTAAAGTGTAGGGATTTCGTCCAATAGAGAGCTCTAGATATATACTCATTTCGTCTCTAAGGTCAAGGATAGGATTTTGCTTTGGCCATTGCCATGTATAAGCATTCACAATACCCCATAAATATGCACTTGCATTACTATATGAATACAAAGAGATAGCAAGTGTGGAGACTTACTTCTCTCCCTAAGATACTCTCTCTCTCATGCATTGCTCTCCATAGCCTTCATAGCCTTCATCGTCTCTCTCTCTTCCTGCCCTTCTCTTGCCCTAACCGTATCCTGTCCTCCTCCAACCGTCATAACTGTCTGCTTCCTGCAACCGTAGGATCCTTCCTACCCTGTAGGATTTTCCTACTGCCGTAGGATTTATCCTGTACACAGGATATTTCCTACTACTACTTTCCTACAAGTTATTCCTCCACCGTAGGAAAGTCCTATGTATGCAGTTCCTACATGCTATATTTTTGGCCTCTAACAGGTACAACCCTTTGTTGTGCCGCCCTAACTTCCAGATGCCAGGGGTACGTCCCACCTTCAGGGTAGCTTACCTTTAACGTTGGCGAATCCATGCCTGGGAGGACTTGTCGGAATGCACGTTCCAAGAGGCAGAGGTTGAGGCTTGTCTCCAGCCTCTTCCTCCACGTCAAGCTAGGTGTAGCACTCACGGCCAAGCAAGGCACATCCGTGTCCTTGACCAACTGTGGACGTGGGATCTTGTTTGATAGGTTCACGTTACCTGGTTCCTGAGGGTTCATTGAGGGGTTCTAGAGTTGGCATTTAGGAACCACGTTTGTGGTACTTGGTGCAACTCTTGAATCTAAGGGCTATGGCATGATAGCCCACATCATGGAAGGCAGTGTCACATGGAGATGTGACACTAGGCTAAGCGTCACATGGTACAACGCCCGAGGCACGCCCTTTGGGGTTATGTCATGGGCTTGTTGCTAAGGGGTTGGATACTCTAGCAAACAGGCATGCTTGTGCTTGCACTAGGGTGCTAAGCCTTGGGCATCCGCTTAAGGGAGGTTAGGTTTCGTAACTAGGTGTGCTTTGGCACACTTGGCTAGGGGAGTGTTCTCCTTGGAATCCAGGGGTTGAACAACCTAAGCTCATTAGCAGAAGCCCTTTCGTAAGGCACTCGCAAGGTCATGTGCTTAGGGTTATCCCAAACCTAGCCTTAGGGAGTTTGCGTAGCAGAACACTCGTGGCGCACACTCGTGTCCTCACTAAGTACTAGCCCTAGGTTTAGGGTATAACTTGGCCACTCAAACCCTTAGGGGTTAGTCGTGGTTCAGGGTACCCCTTGTCGCCCTAAAGGGGTTGTACTCCCGGATGAGGGTGATTCCTCAAGGGGTAAGTGACAATGCCTTAGCTCTGTCTAGGGGTATGTGTGGAACACACGTCTCCTTGATGGGGGTTAGGGCATGAGCCTATCTAGGTCTTCTATGGCAAAACCCTAAGTCAACTAGGGTTATCCCTCAAGGGTTTTGGGGGCAGACACTCTAGGGAGACTTAGGCTAAACCCTAAGTCAACTGGGGTTATCCCTCAAGGGTTTTTGGGGGTAGACACTCTAGGGAGACTTAAGATAAACCCTAAGTCTCCTGTCCACTTGGGCATTAGAGTCTAACCTTAGGGGTCGTTGGGGTTGTTCTAGGAAACTTAACGTTGCTCACACAAGGTGATAACGCCGAATGGCCACTTGGCAGCCACGTGTTGCCACAAGTTGGCCCTTTGGGTTAAAACTCTGACAATATGTTCATAGAATATTTGTTCTTGCAAATAATCGAAGTGTTAGTATTAAAGATTGTATGATATAAATCTAATATATATATATATAAGAGATATATATGTATGAATTATATATTATATAACATGTTTAAAAATGAAATTTCGGTCTTACCTTCTTTGTACTTGTTTCATTTAGTTCCTTATAATTTAAGTAGAAATATAATATATATATATATATATATATAACGAAAGAGAGAGACACACGTGGAGTCAAAATGAAACTCTATCACTAGATACAATGGTGATCTTGCAATATTGATGCTATTTCTTTGCTTATCTGAGCTCATACTATACTAACCCTAACCCTTAATTGACGTTGAAGATCTAAAACTTTATCTTTAAATTGGACGATGGATATTAACTAGAATAAAGAATTTTAAATCTAAGAAAAAACCTTATGACCTTGATATGGTTTATTAGCATGTCAATTTATCATTATGTTTATCACATGTGTAATGGAGCTATAGTGTATGTATAGGGTGCAAGGAAATAAACACGCACACACACACCACACGCACACATGTATATATGTATATGTGTGTGTGTGTGTTATTGTGTATAAGATTATACACTTTAAAAAATATTGTATATATAATTCATTAAACGATAAAGATGCTTATATATATAATATTGCACCTCATGCACACACACATATATATTATTATATATGAAATTTTAGACTTTAAAACATATTCATGTGTTTTGTATATATACTTTGTTAAAGATACATATATATTTGTTATTGTGTACAGGATTACACACTTAAAACATATTTATATATTATATATATACTACTGCATATTATATATCCTCATATACACTCTCCCCATTCACCATGTATCCCATTAGAAATGTTATTCAAGATACCACATTTTGGAGAGGCAAACACTCTATATGCTTCTGGTGTGCACCTACACTTGGCATACATATCAACAAAAGCAGTTTTCACATATATCTTTATTATATATTAAATTTAATGCATATTATATATTTATATGGTACCTCGATTGTATACATATGCATCTACATACACATATAGCTATGTTTATCAATTGATACCTCACTTATAAAATCAATTGTGAAGCCTTGTAAATTTTGTTTAAAATTTATATCTCTAATGACCATTAAAGCTTATAATTACTCATTAATTATATTAATTATAAATATACAACTCAATTTTCAATTAAAACCATATTAAAAAACCACATATAAAGTCAATTATTTTTGTACTTTAACAATTTTTAAAGACATAGTGTACTATTTAAAGTAATATTTTAATGCTCAATTATAATTTTAATTATATCTACTATACAAAACCACACACATGGCTATTTCAACCATAATGCACTTTGTAAAAGTCCATATGAAATAATATGTATAAAAAATAAAATATAAATTTCAAAAACTAACCTATTCGGGTTGCTGTGAAAATAACAACAAAATACATCTCGTTCTTATACTTTAACAATTAAATGTTAACTTACAGCATGTTATAATAATTTTATTTCATGTTTGAATATAGTTTTTAACCATGTTTCTCACCCTAATGGTTTGTATTTACTATAGTAAATACAAAGGTTAATAATAATATGGAATTAAACTTTACAATTCCAATATAAATAAATATGTTTCTAATTAAGTATTAAATGTCGTTCATATAAAGATTAATGTTTAATTGTGATCATCCTAAGGATTGTGAAGTTTGAGTGTAACTAATTTGAGTTCAAATTGTTATAAAATTTCTTTCTTGTCAATTTACATTCCCTACACAGTTTTAAATTCTTTCATAAATACAATTTCAACATTTATTAAATTAAAAGTTATTTTATTTTATCACTGATTTGTTTTTCACTTGTTACAAGTTATTTAAAATTTATAATCTATGTACACTTACATGGCACCTATGTGACTTTTCCGATGGTAGCCAATTTTACTTGATTAAATAGCTATTGAGCATAAATTCGATTAAAATAGTTTAATTCACTACCCAAAAAATACAATTACTTATGAAAGCACAAGAATTTGTGAAGGCTTTATCACGCATACACACACTTATAAAGTTGTGTTTATAAGTTTGCAGATCCTACAAATTTATAAACTCAAATTTAATATACATATTGTACCTATGTATATCGTATACTAATTAGATTTTTCAATAATTAATTAATTCATTTTAATATTATTTATTTATAATATTACATTTAAAAATAAATGGCAACTTTATTTTTGCCACTTTACCCATGTACGGCTTCATGGAATAAAGAATAGGATGGTTAAATATGAAAATGGATTATAAATTCTAATATTTATTTCAAATATATATACATATATATGCTTTATAATATATAAAGTACCGAACTAGTATTTATACTTAATAGTATATCACCATGTGTGGAATAAAGAATAAGGTGGTAAATTTCAAATTTTAAACACCAATTTGTAAAACCCTTTCACAAAGGTTTTGAGCAAGTTTAAGGAAGTTATATTGAGAATATGGTGAGAAGAAGATGTGATTGAATGGTGCTCAAATAAGCCATGCCAATGGCACTCAAATAGGTGGATAGAATTAATGGCACTATAGCTCGATGCCTCCAACACAACATATAACTCACAGCTTGGCAAACAGGTGGTGTGCCACCACTAAATCACACTGCCCAAATCAATTCATAGCTAATAGAATTTTTATATCACAGCCAGTAATGGCTCATTGCTAGACTTAAATCACAACTTCGACTCCCAAAAACTCAAACTTGATAAAAATTAAGTTTAAGGACTGATGAAAATATAATGCGGATGAGTTGGAGATCTCGCAGAGTAAGTGTCACTCGATAAATCTGCCATTCGATTTTCTTTTTTTGTCTTTCCCTCTTTCTTAACCTTTTCATATTTCTTCGCTTGAGCCACCTTCTCATGTTCTTATTATTTCTTTCTCATTTGCAGTATTTTCTTCTCCTAGCACATCAATTGTTTGTGACTCTTATGATTCTCATTCTCAATCAAGTGTTGAGTTGAGTGCTTTATGTCTTTCTTATACTAATCTGGATATTAAACATGTATGTGTAGTCAAGAATCTTGCTTTTATTTCGTTTGTATAATCTTTAATTATTTTTGATGTTGATGTTCCAAGGGTTGAGTCACTTTTGCTAGAATTTTAGGTTGAGTGTATTTCCTCGGTTATGAGTGCCATTAAGAGTCTTTGCCTTACCGTTATTGCTAAGGAGTTTTTTTATTTCCTTAAAAGGGTATGCCCATTTTAAATGTTGAGATATATATTGAAGATGTTAACCAGTGTGAGTCTCTTGCTTCTCTTGTGGTGGCCAAAGTATTTTATAATAGGATACCCTTATTATTCAGCCTTTATGTTCTTTGAACACATTTCTTCCTTATTTTTTTATTTCTGCCTTAACAAATGTTGAAAATTTCTTTTCTAATGCTTCTTTATTCATATTTTTCTTTTCCACTTTTTTCCTTAAGTTTCTCACTTTTTTTGCCTCAATTTGGAGGGGTACAGGGACGGATGAGAGTCCGACCCCGATGATGGAGTAAGGACAAGTGGATACGATAATGGAGCAAAGACAAACAATATGGATTGTGGAGTGAGAATGAGCATAGCAAATCCGAATGGAACATCCGACCTCGACATAATGAGGTTGAACAGATGCAATAGTGAAGTGAGGCCAAACACAGAGAGAGAAATAAGGACAAATGCAACGAGTCCGAACAGAGCTAGGGCTTCAAATTTTTTTTTCCTTCAAAGAAGGATGTAAAGAACGAATAAAGTGAATCTGACCTTCCATGTGCGGTGCTGGACAAGGATGAAGGTTGTGAGTCCAAGTTATATGGGTCTCGAATGTTGACCCAGGGAAGACGCAAAAGTAGGTTATATTGATCATCATGAGTATGAGTTACAGTGGTCTTGGAGAACGATCGGCAAACAAACTCAAGATGTATTGTTTAATGTAATGGCATTTTAAATTAGAGTGGCTCTCAAAATCGTTTGCTTTGGTTCAAAAATACGACTTCTAAGACTTTAAATACATATATATATATTATATATATATATATATATATATATATATTGGAATCTTTAAATGCATGTATATATACAGTGTATATATCGATGGTATTACCCTGTTAAGTAATCTAAACCCAATTAATATACATATTCGAATTAGGGGTGAAAATTCTAGGCAATGGAAGGGAAAATGAGGGTGGCTGTACCAGGCGGCCAGTTCAAGACTTTCAAGCCGGAGTCCCCAACAGATAGCGTGACATCGCGTCTTGAAAAGCTGTATGGTGTCAGAGATCCGCTCGATGCTGAAGGTGACTCGGTTGTCGAGGATAAACTGCGTGCAAGCAGTTATGAGTACGCTGTTTCAGGTATGGCTTTCTTCTGATATGCCGCTTGATTTGGCTTGATTTCTCCATGTTTTGAGCGATTTGTGATTGCATGTGTTGCTCACAGCTATGGCGTCTTGTTTATACCTGTGCGTTTAGTGTTTTGGATCTGGTTTTGTGCTTACCATGCCCTGGATCCACCAGATCCAGGCCCCTTGTTTTGCAGCTTGGATCTGGTGGATCATTTGTGTGTCGGTGGGCTTGTTTCCTCTTTGTTTTCCTTGAGCAAATTGCAAAACCCTTTGTTTTCCTTTTCTTCGGATCTCTTCATGTCTTTTTCTGGTTGCGAAGCTAGGGCCGCAAAGCCATCTCAGAGCTGGTGTTGTGTGCTCTGGATCTGTTATTGCCGGTCTTAGATCTTGTGGGTGTTGTTTCTCTCTCGCTGACAAATCTGTGTTTGTTTTGTTTTTGCTACCCTTGCTCCTGGTCATGCTGGTAAGTATTATTTATGTTTTGGCTACTATTGTCCCTTGTCCGTTACTTGTGGTGCTCATTGGCTAGGATCTGTTTGGCTAAATATGTTCCTTGATCTTTTTGGAGCCCTAACTTGAGTTGAGATTAGAGTTAAGGGTTTTAACCTTAACCAAATCTAATCACCAAAATACCATACATATTGAATATATCAAGCAAGGTCACTATCATTCTCAGGTAGAGCCACCTGTCCCGCAAATAAGAAAAGAACCTCTTAAACTTGTATTTCTCGTCTGGTCCCTAATAGTTATAACCTTAATGACCCATGTGGCAGTTATAACACTCAAGTTCCAAAGACTTTACAAATCGATCGTTTAAGGAAGCAAGTTTATATATTACTTTTTAATCCTTAGGGAAACAAAGAACAAGATGAAAATACAATTGGTGTTTAATTAAATTACAATTTTACATCTATTGATCTATTGCACTGCCGCTTTCACATTCCACTGCCACTGTGTCTTTCTCTCCACCGCCTTGAAAGGTTACAGAATATTTTAGGCATACTATTGACACATTCTTATATAATACACTTACCATCATACATACTCCGTACTTCATACTCGTACACGTGGGTATAGAATATTCTTAACCATCGTTCGTTTGACTACCGTTGAAAGACGTTGATTTTATTCCATTGACCGGCTTTGACTTTTGTAAGTTGGGGACCCATCAATCGTCGTCGTTGAAACTTGGATCTAAATCTTGGCCGTCAAAGCTGAAGTCCTAGGGTTTGGAGGATATGGGTGTCGACTTGCGCTCTATGCTGGATGTGCAACGAGAAATCGATGGGGTGCAACGAGAAATCGATGGGGTGCAACGAAAAATCGATGACGTGGAGTTTCAACTTTCGATCGCGAAAGATCCCGAAGAGAAAAAGTACCTGCGAGAGAAGGAGAAGCAGGTGCGAGAGAAGGAGAAGCAGCTGCGAGATGAGAAGATGCAGCTGCGAGAGAAGGAGAAACAGCGGACTCTTGCCAAAGGTATGGTTCTGCTGTTGATGATTTGATTCTAGTAGGTCAGCGATTGATTGTTCTTTAAGGCTATGTGTTTCGTCTTGCCTTGAGCTTCTCATGACCCTGGATTTGGGCGAGTTTGTTCCTGTTTGTTTCGGTGGCCATGGCGTGGTGGGCTTGTTTCCTCTTTGTTTTCCCTTCTGAGCAAATTGCAAAAGCTTTTCTTTTTCTCAAAGCCATCTCAGAGCTGGTGTTGTGTGCTCTGGATCTGTTATTGCTGGTCTTAGATCTTGTGGGTGTTGTTCTGTTTATTGATTTCGACTTTCTCTCGCTGACAAATCTGTGTTTGTTTTTGCAGCTCCTGCCCCTGCCCTTGCTCCTGGTCATGCTGGTAAGTGTTATTTACTATTGTCCCTTGTCCGTTACTTGTGGTCTTCTGGGTGTTTTGGATTTATTGTGTTTTCTTGTACTTCTAGAACATCTCTGAGGTGCCCCTGCGTGACGACGACTTCACTGTCAAGGATGGCTTTATGAAGCTGCCCCGAATTGCTGGAGAACCTGGTGAGATTTATGTTCGCGTCTCGTATAAGAGGGCCTTCCAAGGTTTCAACGACAATTACACGTTCACTCATATTTCTGGAAATCCAGGGATCGGCAAGTCATGCTGTTTGTGGTACTTCGTATCACGGCTACGCCAGTTGGGCTGCTCGATTGTAGTGCAGCTGTCGACTTTTCAAAGTTCTATTACTTCCATGGTGGAAAGTGTGAGCGGTAACAAAGGAGGTGGCAGACAAGTACCTTGACGTACCGGGAACATGGTTGCTGATCGACCAGAGGTTCAATGGCGTACGCAATTTATTTGGCCGCTCTGTGCTTTTCGCCAGTCCAAATCCTGGCAACGGTGCTGTGGAAGCAGAGAAGACTATGGACGAGGGATACTTCACAATCCTCCACATGTGCGCGTGGAAGCCTGCCGAACTGTTAGCTCTGTGGAACAGAAAGTGGCAGGACAACTTGCAGAGGACTGAGTACTCCTTGGCAGGAGAAGAGCGGGACTTTTTTAATTCCCAGGTTATACGAGTGCTGCAAATTTCATGGCACGGCTATATATCTGCGGGGGTATTGTTCGGCACTTCCGGCGTGAACTTTCACGGGTGGCGGAGACAACGGCGGGCAGTAGAGTATTACGTGAGAACGTTGCAGGAGCCGGTTAATTCCCCGTCACATAGAATCTTTCTGGAGGATCCCGAGCATAACATGAAAAGCATACGTGAAGTGAAGTTTGTGTCCCCTTGGTGCAAGAAGCGGTTTGGCCAGGAGTTCTACAGAGCTAACCTGGAGAAACGACTGGATCTCCTAGACAGGACCAAAGCTTACTCAAAGTTCGCAGCTGCTGCGGATGTGTTTTTCGAGGACTTCGCTCACAAGACGTTAAGTGCTGGTGGCGAGTTCCCTCTTTCTGATGGTTCGAGGATTACTCTTCCACCGGCGGACATCAAGCGTCACTACGGCAACAATTTCACCTTCACCGATTCCGACAGGGACAAGTACGTACTTCTGCTGAGTCGCACGCTCCCCTTGGTGGATTCGATTGCCGGGAGGTTTCAGTACCTCCTCCAAGTCACTCGAGCAAAGGAGCGAAGGCCCATGTGGAAATCCGATTATGAGGAGTTGGTTAAAGTTTGCGAATCAATTGGCCAGCAGAAACCAATCTTCGTGCTAGTCATTCCGGAGGGTCATTGTGAGCTGCCGTATACCAAGCTCAAGACACCCAAAACGGATGCTGACACCAAGCTTGAAACACCGGAAACGGATGCTGACACCAGGCTGAAGAGGCCCAAAACGGATGCTCACACCAACCTCAAGACGCCCAAAACGGATGCTCACACAACACCAAGCTCACAAAACGGATGCTGACGGTCAACGAAAAAGAAAGCGGTCCAGTTATTCGATCACGGAGTTGAAAGAGGCAAAGCAGTTGATTCTCCCCAGACCGGAAAAAGCGGAGCTGGTACCTGATTATCGCCTGGAGTTGCAGCAGGTGATGGAAGACATGGAGCGTGTTGCTCGTGAGAAGGGGCCTCTATTCGAAGTTGAAGATGAGGAGTGTGAAGAGTGTGGCCTATGGGAAGGGGATGACTGGATAGTCTGTGGTGAATGCAAAAGTGGTACCACCGGGTGTGTGCGAAATGGACTGCTGAAGATATGAGGTCTCCATTTTTCTGTAAGCTGTGCAAGAATGTCTAAGTGTCTTGAGATTGACATTCTGATTTCAATAGTATATATAAAGTATAGTGTTCATCCCATTGAATTTAACGATATGGAAATGGATATTCTGATATTAGTGGAAGTAGTTTAACATTAATTATATACATACATACGTACGTACGTACATATATTAAAATAAATTCCAAACCGTTCCATGCATGGAACCTCTTTAATAAAATATAATGTATCGATGATATAATATATATTTGAAGGATACGCTTTAACGATGTTGTAATTAACATTTCATTTATAAATTATAATGATTAGTGCATAAGTGGTGCTTCTAGACAAAGATAATCATACATAAGCCGCAGAAAATGTTATTTTTATTGGCTTTATGGGACCTCCATTTTTAAACTCATTACTTGGTGTAATTATCCAAAAACCGATGTTAGGCTTCACCACAAATTATATATATAATAACACTGTTATTGATATTTTATGGGATATATTTATATGTCCTTTCTAAAGTTTGAGTTTAATACACACACACACACACACACACACACACACAGCCTATACACATAAAACTGTGAATTTTATAATGGTGATATGTTTATTTAAATTGATCAGACTATTTAGTAATAATAATTATTTATGTATATATATTTGTGTGTCTCCATATATATGTGTGTGACCTGTTGCCTGCTCACAACTTTGACATTGAAACTGATAACAGACAATAATATTAATTCAATAACTTTAACATAAATAATATTTATGCTCAATAATTTTATAGAATATAGAATATCTCTTATTTTTTATGTTAAATACTACTTTAATACACATATAGAATATCTTTCACATCAAGATGAAACATTCTTCCGAGTGTCAAATTCGTAAAAATAATTATATTTTATTAATTCGTATAGAGACAAACCTTCAGGTATGATTTAATTATAATTGCTATTAAGATAGTATTAGATACTATATGTTATACTCTCTCTCTCTCTCTCTCAATGTACGGTGAATATACTGGTTAATTTTATAAAGTACACATAATGTGGTTCTAGTTTTCCAATCCTTATATAATTAACTTACTATACATATAGGGTTAGAACAAGTTTAGATAAGCTTGGTAAACCTGCTCGCTTAAGTTTACCATCAAACAGGATTGTGAAACTCTCAAACAACAGACAAGGTGTGTGTGCATGTTCAAATTCATTGTTTGAAACACACACACACACACAGAGTAAAACTTATTATTTTAATGCAGAAGGACGAGGGGATCGCGTTAATTGGCGAGGAAGTGACGTCATTAAGGAAACAGATAGAGAGTTTAACGCTAAGCGAGGTTAAGCTCAAGGAAGAAGTTGAACAAATCAGCTTACAGAAGCGGGAACTCGAATATCCTAGGAATTAGGATCTTGAAGATTCTCGGAATACTATCCAGGAGCTTGCTCATGAAAAGGGAATAACAGCAAGGAATAATGATAGTTTTGATTATGATTCTTTTTTATTTTTTTTTTGTTATTCACCGAATTATGTTGATACGCCTTAGGGGTGTAAAGAAAATATGCATGTTTAATGCACTTAGGTATCTAATGATGGTTCGGTTACGTGTCATTAGGTATTTACAAAAAACTCTATATAAAATTAGCACTTCCATCTAAAAAATTCTTACTTTGGTTTTTTGTGTTATAATTAGGTGGCACACGGAACCCTAGGGTTACTTTAACCTCCCTCATGTTAGGGTTTAAGGGTCAATGAGTCATTAATTAACTCATTAAGTATATTCCTTTTAGGAATGAGATTTCATGCCAACCCATTTATGTAAATAAGAAAACAAAGGGACCTATATTAAGTAGTACATGATGAGTGAGGGTTATTGGATCATGACTAAGTTCGTTACTCTTCTCTTGGTGCAAGTTCTAACTTGTGTTGTTAAGGCACATGTCGCCTCAACTTTTAACAGTAAGGGTGTGTCCCACCTTCGAGGTAACCTATCTTTAACGTTGGCAAATCCATGTCACGGACTGTACATTCTAAGAATCAAAGGTTAAGGTTATCTTCAACCTCCTCCTATAGTCAAACTAAGAGCACTCATAGGTAAGTTCTATATGTCAAACTAAAAGCAGCACTTATAAGTAAGTCCTAATATCAAACTAAGAGCAGCACTCATAATTAAGTAAGGCACGTTCGTATCTTGTCTAATTGTGGTCGTGGATTCTAGGTTGACAAGGGTTTCTTTTATCGAGTTCCTGAGGATAACAGAAGGGTTATAGAATTAGCATTGAGAACTACATTCGTGACACCTAGTGCAACCCTTGAATTTATGGCATAATAGCCCACATATGGGAAACACTCCATGTGACACTAGGTTAGATGGCACATAATACAATGCTTAAGACACACGTTTGGGGTTGTCTCATGGGGTTAATCCCGAGGGGTTGGATACTCTAGTAAGTAGGCGTACATGTGTTCACATTAAAGTGTTAAACCTTGGGCATCAATTCAAGAAAGGTTAGGTTTCATAATTAAATATGCTAATGGCACACTTGGCTATGGGGTGTTTTCCTTGAGATCTAGGGGTAAGCTCATTAGTAAGAGTCCTTTTGTGAAGCACTTGTGAGGTTGTGTATTAGGGTTATTCAAACTTAATCTTGAGGAGTTACTTAGTAAAACACTCATGTTTACTTAAGGTGCACACTCGTGTCCTCACTAGGTACTAGCCATGGGACTAAGGTAAACTTAACCATTCAAACCCTTAAGGGTTAGTTGTGATTAAAGGTACCCCTTGTCACCCTAGAGACTTCCCCGATGATGGTGGTTCCTCAAAGGGTAAGTTATTATGCCTTAGCTATGTCACGGGGTATGTGCAAGGCATGTCTCCTTAGCTAGGGTGGACATGAGTCTGTGTAGGTCTTTTAGGACAAGATTCTAAAGTCTGCTCTATTTTATAAGGTTTGGAGGATGGTCATTTTATGGACCCTAAGTCTTATGTTAAGGGTTGTTTTAAATTTAATGCCGGAAGTCCACTTAGCAGCCACGTGTTACCACATTTTAACCTTATGGGTTAAAACTCTAACACTTTGAAGCAGAAGTTGGAAAAAGAAAAGTTTGAAGGTACTTGTAAATTAGTAACACATATATTATTAAATGTTTATAATGTAAGATATACACTTTAAACTAATACACTAATTCTTAGCATCAACCTTATAAAGCCAAGGTCGACCCAAGATCATAGGATAACCATGTGCATCCCGTCGTAGTTGCATGACATGCACATCTATAGTGAGGTGACAACCTCAGATTCTGAGAGTGAGCAAGAGGAGAAGGAATTGTATGCCCTCAAGGCGATTCCTAAGGTTGCTACGCGTATAAATAGAATTTAAAATTCCATATTGTTAATGATCTTACATTTAGTAATAAGGATGTATAATTATGTTTTCAAGGAATATGCTTTATGACATCATATTATCATACTAAATATGTATAATTTTATCTAATTAGTGTACTCTATTACCTTAACTTGTCTATAAGTGAAGGAATTCATTTCTTAATTACTTTAGGATTTATCATTATATGCTATTATATAATATAATACATACTATGCTATGTACAAATTCTTTTGTCCGTGTGTGTTAGAGAGAGAGAGAGAGAGCTAATATATAAATATTTGTATAGGCATCTAGAAACATGCATGAAATGGATAGAGAGACGAGAAATGCGGCTAAGGGAGAAAAACAGAAGTACTGGAGGAGAAATATTCAGCGAGTGTCTTGTTGGTATCTTCTCTGACACCGTTAAGAAGGATTATTCGGAGAATCTACCTAGAAATCAGGAGTTAGAGTCAGTTTAGAGGGGTTTAAGACAGGTTTAAGACAGGTTTAGCGTGCAGAAGGGGAGAATTTAACTAGAGTTAGCTAAAGGGGAACTTAAGCTAAAGGTGGCTAAGTTAACGGATGCAGAATCTTTAATTTCGATGCTTGAATCTGCTGATTATGGTTTAAGCGAATGTAAGAACAGTGTTGAGCTGGAGGTTCAAGTCTCTACGGTGACAAAAGAACTAGAGGTGTGTGTGCGTGCGTGCGTGCGTGCTTGTGTATTTGTGTAAATACATGTCATGCTTCTATCGTGTCTATACATACATAGATATGTCTGTTTGTCCTGCTCTGTGTGTCTTATATCTGGAATTTATATGATTATTCTGTCTTCATGTTTATATGATGTCTATGTTTATACATACACATGCATGTACAAAAACGTGTGTTTTGTGTGTGTGTGTGTGGTGTGTGAGAGAGAGAGAGAGAGAGAGGCATAATAAAATGTCTGTATCTTTGTATATATTCAAGAATGCATATACACGCATGTGTGTATAGTATATACTTCTTAATAATCCTTCTTAGCGGTGTCCAACTCGGATTCCAGAGAATATAATTTATTTTCTTGCAGAATTTGGAGCTCAACACGAACAAAGTGGACAAACTGGAGCACTGGAGAATATGCTGAAAGCATCAAAAGAAGAGAATATTCTTTTGATGGAGAATATTAAAGGAATCTCAGGGAATCTTGCAGAAGCTAATGCTCAGCTGGACATTAGAGTAAATTCTCAGAGAAGAACTTAGCTCTAAAGTTATATATTCATTTGTTTAATAAAATGCAGAGGGGTAATCTTATGTGTATATATGCATGTGTATTTGTATATGCATCTCTCTCTCTCTCTCTCTCTCTCTCTCTCTCTCTCTCTCTATATATATATATATATATATATATATAATGTTGTGTGTGTGTGTGTGTAATATAATGCATACAGGTGCTGGAGGAGCAAGAAAAGCTCAAGTCGGAGGAAGCAAGAATGCAAGACCGTACGGATATTCGTAGAATCTAAGCTGACAGACGTGGAGCGTGAGCTGGCACAAAGGAATCTAGAGCTCGAGAATGTAACTTGATCTTTCTCAAAGGGCGCAAGCCGAGGTATAGTTACTATATACTTGTGTTAAACAGCTAGTTAATTATATACACATGCATTTATATATATATATATATAGAGAGAGAGAGAGAGAGAGAGAGTGTGGATATTTAAAAAGGGAGTTGAAACTATATACATATAATAAGACATATGCATATACGTATATACACACATACTGTACGAATATGTCACATATACACATTCACAGACATGCGAGATCTCCTTGTTCTGCATACATATATGTGTATATATGTGTGTGCGTGTACTTACTAAATATCTAGAAAATTGCGTCTTCAAGAGGAACTTAGAAGATTGATGGATGGAAATTCCGATGACAAAGAGGGATTTAATGTAATTACCGAGAGGTTACAATGGGAAGAAATACGTAACGAGCTTGAAGGCTCTAGAAAATTCTCTCAAGGATGCGGAATATTCCATGGAAACGTCTAAGGCTCGATTCCAAGATCAAATTGAGTCCTTCAGGAAACGGGAGCTTCTGAAGCTGGAAGATGCGGACGCCAAGTTGACAGACGTGTGTGTGCGCGCGCGCGTGTAAATGTGTTATGTGTTATGTGTGTGTGTGTGTGTGTGTGTGTGTGTATAATCTCATTTTTATAAGTATGCATACCCCGATTGTATATGATTATTGCTTATATGCGTGCACGTGTATGTGGCATATAGTATATAATTAACTAGCTGTTTAAAACATTAGAAATATGCTATTAACAACTAAACATCCTAATATGCTAATATAAAGTACTACACTACGTATAATCTAGTACACATAATTATTTAATAAAAGTTTGTCCACTGTGAGTTTATCCTCAAATTCCTGATTAATAAGTTATCTATATTTAAGATTAAATAACTATGTTTAGCATTCATTTAATAATTATTTTTGAATTTATTATGCAGCCTGGTTTTCAACTAGCTCAACTTTTAAGTCATTTAAGTTGGAAGAAGATGTTCCAGCTATGCCACCTAGTTACACCATCACTTGTGAATAATGTACAAGAGAAATGAAGTTCAACATAACGTATCTCCATGGGAGAGCTAATTTGCATGCCACATGCTGACATCATTATTTGTACTATCACATCATCACATCTGTACAATGTCATTACAGCCTAGACACTAAGGACAAGTTAGGGTACATGACATCGTTATACATTTACCTTGGACACCGTGGATGATTATTTGAGATTGTACATATGGAGAAAGAGAATGACACTAATAATGAAATTTTTGTTATTGATGAAATAGAGTTCAAGAATATATTTTGTTTTTACATATAATAAATGAAAAATGTACTCAACTTTCTACAGCTATGTAAAAGAACACGATGTGAACCTATACTTTAAAAGCACATGGTGACGAATAAAAACGTCTTTGTCTGCATCTATTGCTAAGACCTTATATATAAAGTAGTACATGTGCATGCAAAGGGTATTCAATTCTTGAAAATGTTGCCGAATAAATAAACACCTTGCAATTGCATTTAAAATATTATGATATGGTGATTGTGCATCTTTTGTTTAAATCATTCTATTACTAGTGAAACAATGACATGTTCATTAAGAGCTGCCTAAGAGAAATGCCATGCATTACGACTTGTTGTGCTTTTTTCGATGGCTTCCTTGGCATTCAGACACGACGCCCTTCTATATTTATAAATACATTCCGAAATAAAGGGGACGTAGAAGGATGGGTCGTACAATTTAACATTTAGATTCAAACACAAGTGCATGTATTTTAAATTAACCCCAAAAAAAGATCTCGCTTTTATGAAGGCCTTAATTTCCTCGTGTGTTAAATTTATTTTGACAACAACCGAAAAGGAATGAGGAACACTCTTCAAAAATGTAAAAATACAAAATGTTTCTTAAAAGGTAATTTAATGATTGTACCATATCAACATTGTTAAAATTCAATTTTGAAGATGTTTTAGTTTTTTGGTCGGTCCTAAACACTATACAATATATGTAGTCTAGTATATGCAAATCACTTTTCAAAATTGGTGTCACCAATTTCTTTTTAATTTGCTTTATATATTTATCAATTACTTATTCCTTGAGTTCAATATTAACTTTTCGAGAATCTTCCTCCAATAGCATTACAACATCCTTTATGAATATAAGGGTCTTGGTGATATATTTAGCAAAGAAGTCAATTGATAAAGGATCACTACCCAAATGCCGACCCAAAGAGGCAACATACACATATGCACATTGCATGAACACGTTAATGAGATCAAACTTGCTAGCTTTTACAATGCCAAGTTTCTTCCCTCTCACACCTAAATATCGCTTCCATTTGGAGTGTCTGGATCTGACAAGGTTAACATTGGGCACAAAAGATTGTTGCTTTAAAGTTCTCTACAATGAATAAAGTTATACATTGTTTTAAGAAATATATAATCATATATTTACCTACAAACTATGTCGGCTTTAATGATGTTTTCTCACCATCCATCGTGCAAGCCATGTGTGGAGTTTACGTGTGTGTTTCTCTACTGGATTACCTGTTGATCAAAATCTTATAAGTTCCTCACTTAGTCTATGTTGTTCCTCTGAGCTTTTGGTGTCTACTAATTTTGGGCATAATTATTGATATTCTTTACGTGTTCAGAATATGTGTTGACAACTACTCCTTATATAATGAAAATGACAATCATGTTCTTACACAACATCATGACCAAAAACTTTCCTCACAATAGTCTATTTAATGACAGCTTTATCACCCCGATGGGCTTTAATTTTATGTTTTCCACAAAGGCTTTGTACGTTTGAAAAGTCAAAATGACATAGCTCTTGTACGTACACACATAGGTACTCTCTCTCGTACATTTTTCATTTGACACCCTAGTATAAAAGAAATATCAACAGTAGCTTAACACACACACACACACACATTGTTTCTAAGTTTTAAGCCATTCAAAATGTATAAATTTTCGTTTTATATACAAAATTTCTTTTATGGAATCTACCATTTCTCAAACTCCGGACAGCCATTACAAGTTCTTCACGCTCCTCTTCAACCTGTTATATTTACACATAAATATATAACTACACACACACTAATATATAAGTACACACATATATACACAAGGTATATCATATTCCATATGCTAAATAATTATAATGAACATACACGCACGCACGCACGCACGCACACACCTGGGCGAATCTTAGGCTCATAGTGAGGTATCTTTCTCGCATCTCACAAAGCTCGGTCTCGAGTTCGATACTCTTCCGCTTATATCCCTTGAGATCACTTACTACTTGGCTTACGTCGCCCAGGTTTTGCAAGACTGCTGCATGCACATTTTGCTGCTTTGCAAATGCACTATATAAAAGAATAAAACAAATAATCAAAATAAAGAATTCTTTTCCAATATATTGATTTGTGTGTGTGTGTGTGATATAGCTGTATCTATCTGTGATAGAGTATAGAATACGTTTATATATATATATATAACATGTATACAAACCACAGGAATATGTCTTCATCTAAATTATATATCACGAGAGAGAGAGAGATTTGCTACACACACACACACACACACACACACAAGTTTAATATAAACATGTGATTACTTGGCATAGATGTATGCATATATAAATATATAAAATTAAAGTACTTCATTAGTTTATAGTAATTTATATACATTTACCTTCGTAGCTGCTCTTTGTACATGTTATTGGATTCAAGTGCTTCGGCTAGTTCAGTTTCTAAGTTCGACACACGCTCCAAAGTGTTTCCCGATTTTGACATTTCTTTAAACCTCGATAGTTTCTCTTCTAATTGGAGGTTTGCCTAAAATGCATGATAGATATATATATATATATAATATTTTACCATAACAATATATATTTAATTAATAATATGTAGTTATACTAATTAAATTTAATAGAATTTAAAATTTCACAGTTAAAGATAAATACCTGTTTTACTCTCTGCAGTTCCTTTTGCAGCAACTCTTGAGAGTTCGCTTTTGCTGTTAACTCCCGTTTCAACTTCAATAACTGATAATAAGCAATAAATTTAGTATATTAAATAAAAAGTTTTATTCATTTTTAATATCACTTTAATTAATAATATACACATACAAATAACTAAAGTAGAGCGGGCACCTACTTCTATTTTCATGTACGAGTGATGTTGTAATATACACATTATGGTATATGTTACATGCATATATTATGTATATTATGATATGCATTACAAGCAAGTTTTAATGTATATATATGGACATCTATATAGATAGTAATACCTTTTCAAAAATATATATAGTGTTGCATATATATATAACACGAGTAAACGCACGCACGCAGACACACACACACACACACACCTCTTCTCGCTGTTGTTCATTTCCCACAACCTCTACTTTCTTTTCCTTTTGCCTGGCTTCTCTTTTAAAGCTCTCACATTCCGCAGATTTTAACTCCATCTATATATATATTAAACACATCAATGAATGTTGCTTATACATATATTATTAATATTAAACAACATACCTCCAATGATTTAATTTTGTCGCGGTCCTGTGTATTAACTCTCACATTTCCTTTTGACATAGACTTTGCAAGAACACCATTCCCCGTTGGCACCTGATCAGATTATGATATATATATATATATATACAGACACACACACACACACACGCGAGAGAGAGAGAGAGAGAGACTTTTCCGTTTTCATCCGATCCGCCTCTGCGTTTTCTATCTGTTTCCAGAATCTCAATTCTTTTTTAACTCTTCCTTCTCGGCCTCGCTTTCACTCATCTTTTGCTTCATCTCACTGTTTTGCCTCCTTAATTTAATCGACTCACATCTATATAAATGAATAACATATAATTAATAATATAACATCTAATATATATAGTGCATGGTAATTATTTCAATTAAGACAAGCACATAAACACCATCAAGATGGATGAATACATACATACATATAATCATACACATGTGCCTCACGATATCATTACATAGTGTCTTACAGATTGTATAATACACATCCCATAAGATGTGTGTGTGTGCGCGTGTGTTGGTGTGTGAGAGAGACTGCTAATGATGTATAAAACAAGTAATATTGTTATGAATACCTAAATATATGTTATGAAAAGTATATACATGCGTGCGTATATATAATGCAAACCTTTGTTCAACTTCCAGAGCTCTGTGTGCACTCTTCTCCGCTTCCATCTGTTCAGCCTTAACCTTAACTTCTTCCAGCTCGCCAACCTTTAGTTGATTCTCCTCTTGTAATTTTTGCATGGCCGCTTCCAGGGCATTCTTCTCCGCCATCTTTCTTCTAAGATCATTGTTCTCTTCCACCACCTGACGGTAAACTTGTCAGCCTAAAATTTATAATCTCTCTCTATCTCTCTCTCTCTCTATATATATACACACACACACACACATACATACATACACATGTATGCATTCAGAACATATATGTATACAATAACTGTATATTATACGTAATTTATATTGGTATGTATTTCGCATATGAGTTAGGTGCATGTATATGACGTGTATGTATTTAAGTATGGTGCATGGAATATCTATATACAAACAAGTATATGGATACGTAAAGCTCTTCACTTTCCAGCTGCACTGCATAAAACATACACACGCACACGCACACATCCTGTGTCGCTTGAACCAGTCAAGCAATTTATTATAACTACCTACTGTTTGTTCGTAGGAGAATTCTTTCACATTAATACTATGTTCAGTTGAGCTTATATACAGATACCACAATTCAGAACATGAGGAGCACAATGAAGTTTTTAGTGCTATTCTTCTTTTGTACGCCTTTGTTCAGTCCATCGGAGCTTCAAGACCGTTGGATGAACAGAAATCACTAGACTTTCTAAGCAAGTATTCCCTCCATTACCACCGTTCCCATATATTTCTTGACCCTAATTAAATAAATGTATAGAGAGAGAGAGAAACACACACACATACATACATCCATACATCTATCCCCTCCGGAATACAAATCCCCTCCAGAGTACAAATCCCCACCAGAGTACAAATCCCCTCCAGAATACAAATCCCCACCACGAGGTGCAACGGGTGGTGTGACTTCTTGCAGTGTCACTGTTGTGTCTCCCAAGGCAATTGCTATAAATATACAGAATTATTAAATGCGTACACACACATCCTTACCAATATGCTTTAAAATCTCGTAAGGACCTTAGTATATGGAAACAACTTATTATTACGTCTTTTTTAGTGTTCCGCATTACATATATGACAAATATTACTCGGAAATATATATAATCTCCCACCTAGAAATCTTGGAAGCTCCTGTGCTCATACGACATCATATACAGTTTAATTATATGATGTCTATGTATATAGTTTCACCTCTCTCTCTCTCTATATATATATAATGCATGTGTATATAATTAACTAGCTGTTTAACATAAGTGTATAGTAACTATACCTCGGCTTGCGCCCTTTGAGAAAGATCCTCGAATCTTGAAGTTACATTCTCGAGCTCTAGATTCCTTTGTGCCAGCTCACGCTCCACGTCAGTCAGCTTAGATTCTACGAGCATCCGTACGGTCTTGCATTCCTCGTAGCCCTTCCGTACGCTTGCTTCCTCCAACTTGAGCTTTTCTTGCTCCTCCAGCACCTATATGCATTATATCACACACACACACACACACAGAGATGCATATACAAATACACATGCATATATACACATAAGATTACCGATTGTAGTTTTTGCTCGAGTTCCCCTCTGCATGTGTCTACGTAACTTAGCTGTGCTTCTAACCCTGCAACTCGCTCAGTTAACTGCCAGTTATCCTCCTCCACACTTTTTAGTTTCTCTTCGTCCAGATTCACCTTGATATATAAACCATACTTACATTAATAATTTATTAACCTGTTAATATGTTATATAAACTAATTAATGAATATATAACTTTAGAGCTCACCTTAAGGTCAAGTTCTTGAACACGTTTCTCTAAAGTGTTTCGAGAATTTACTTCAATGTCGCATTAGCTTCTGCAAGATTCCCTGAGATTCCTTCAATATTCTCCTTCAAAAGAATATTCTCTTCTTTTGATGCTTTCAGCATATTCTCCAGTTCATATTTCTCCAGCTCCAGTTTGTCCACTCTTTGTTCCTGTTCCTGTTTCTTGAGCTCCAAATTCTGCAAGAAAATAAATTATATTCTGAGTTGGACACCGTTAAGAAGGACTATTAAGAAGTATATACTATACACACATGCATGTATATGCATATTTAATATATACAAAGATACAGACATTTTATTTGATGCCTCTCTCTCTCTCACACACACACACACGCACACACAAAACCGGCGCGCGCACGTTTTTGTGCATGCATGTGTATGTATAAACACATAGACATCATATAAGCATGAAGACATAATAATGACATATAAATTCCAGATATAAGACACACAGAGCAGGACAAACATACACATATCTATGTATGTATGAAGCATGACACGTATTTATACAAATACACAAGCATGCACGCACACACACACACCTCTAGTTCTTTTGTCACCGTAGAGACCTGAACCTCCAGCTCAACAATTCGTGAACCATGCAAGGCTTCCCTGTTCTTACATTCGCTTAAACCATGCTCAAGCTCATAATTAGCAGATTCAAGCATCGAAATTAAAGATTCTGCATCCGTTAACTTGGCCACCTTTAGCTTAAGTTCCCCTTTAGCTAACTCTAACTCTGTTTCGCACTTCTCAAGTTAGTTTTAGTAGTTAAATTCTCCCCTTCTAACTCCGCTAAACGGTACGCTAAACCTGTCTTAAACCCCTCTAAACTCTCCAAAGGACCTAACTCCTGATTTCTACGTAGATTCTCCGAATAATCCTTCTTAACGGTGTCCAACTCGGATTCCAGAGAAGATACCAACAAGACATTCGCTGAATATTTCTCCTCCAGTACTTCTGTTTTCTCCCTTAGCCGCATTTCTCGTCCAGAAAAAGCTTCTCTATCCATTGCATGCATGTTTCTAGATGCCTATACAAATATTTATATATTAGCTCTCTCTCTCTCTCTCTCTCTCTCTCTCTCTCTCACACACACACACACACACACGCACGCACAAAAGAATTTGTACATAGTATTATAATTAATATAATAGCATATAATGATAAACCTAAAGTAATTAAGAAATGAATTCCTATACAGTTCACTTACAGACAAGTTAAGGTAATAGAGTACATTAATTAGATAAAATTATACATAAATAACATAATAATAGTATGATACTATAATGTCATAAAGCATATTCCTTGAAAACATAATATCTCTAATTATACATCCTCTATTACTAACAACGCTATAGACATGTATGTAGATAAATAACAAATATACATAAACATAAGCCTATACGTTTGTGTGTTCCTGAAAATACCTTATATATAAAATGTAACACACACACACACAAAACCAACCTTAAGCTCGGATTTAAGTGTATTGACCTCATCAACAAGGCCGTTAACCTGGTGTTCAAGCTGGGATTTGGCATCATTAAGCTCAGAGTTTAACTCCTTAAAACTCTCGTGTTCTTGCTTAAAACTGTTAACTTTGTCCTCTAAACTGTTTAACCCCAGGTAATCGGGGAAAGCTCCTTATTAGCCCTTTCCTTAAGTGCGTAGCCTCTTCTGGGTCAACGTTCGCGTGAATTTTTAGCGTATCTGCAAAATAATCAATAGTTGTGTGCATGCGTGCGTGCGTGTGTAAATGTAATTTACAATATGAATATAATATCAGTATTTTATAATAAACTATATGTATAGCATGTATAATAAATATAGTAAAATGAAGATTAATTACCTTTAAGCTTATTCACTTCTTGCTGTTTATTTTCCAATTTTTGCTCCAAATCATGTACCAATCGGATATTATCCTCAGACACCTTATGCTCTTTATTCAATTTACTTTCATAATTTTCCACCATTTCTACAGTTAATAGGATGAATTAACTTCAATATACTCCGTATTATTATATTAAATTATACATATTATACACTTTGATTAGTGTTTAACAATTAATAATTATATAAAACTTCTATTAGTACCTTCGAACTTCTTTATTTCCTCCTGTGTCTTCTCTAAGTTTGCCTCCAAGTTATGCACTGTTTCCATATTCTTAATTGATACCTCCTGTTCTTCCGTTAACTTGGTCGCATATTCTCTTACCCTTTCTGCGGATAAATGAATAACAATAAAATTTTCGTTTCATCTTTAAATGTAAGATGATGTATGAGAATATTAAATTCTATTTATTAATAATATGTTGTTATTAGTTTAAAGTGTATATATTACATTATAAACGTTTAATAATATATGTGTTATTAGTTTAAGTATAAATTACATGTACCTTCAAACTTATTGAGTTCTTCTTGTTTATATTCCAGCTTCTGCTCTAACTCTTGAATATTCCTCGAGGTTATTCCCTTTTCATGAGCTAGAATGTTCTCAAGCTCCTGGATAGTATTCCGAGAATCTTCAAGATCCTGATTCCTAGAATATTCGAGTTCCCGCTTCTGTAAGCTGATTTGTTCAACTTCTTCTTTGAGCTTAACCTCGCTTAGCGTTAAACTCTCTATCTGTTTCCTTAATGACGTCACTTCCTCGCCAATTAACGTGATCTCCTCGTCCTTCTGCATTAAAATCCTCGTTTGATCGCTGTAAAGAAAGTTAGTTAAAATGATAATTTTTACTGTGTGTGTGTGTGTGTGTGTGTGTGTTTCAAACAATGAATTTGAACATGCATACACACATAATATGATAAATACATCTATAGTAAGTATAAAGCATACGTTATAATACATACATACATATGTATTATCTTTATAAACATACATGTCAAACATAATACGTATATCTTGACATAGATACGAATCATATAAACAATCCACACATATAGATACATACAATAAACACACACACAACACAGTATATACATAATAAACACACATATAAACGCGTGTGTGTGTATATACACACGGCAGACAGTGTATTAGCATCCACTGTTTTCTGGGGAATATAAACCTTTCAACGGTGTAGACGCTTCGGATGAATCTGAATTATATCGCGAAAAACTTTCTCCTGCTGAAAATCACATACAGATTAATTATATTTATCTAACTTCTTACACACGTACATGAGCATATCTATATACATATCTACGATATATATGCGTGTGAGTGCACGCACACACAGATGAACATAGTATGTATATCTAAGTTGTACAATTGTAAGATATACATATAACCAAATATATACACACATACAGAGATATATGAACAGGAAGACATGCACACACACACACACACACACTTACTTTACTTGGAGTTGGTGGAGGAAGGTGTAACGAGGAATCCTCAAGTTCATCTTCAGAAATATGCTCAGTTTGTGAGTCTTTTGTTGGTTCAAGCTCTCTATAAAATAATTCATTAAAAATAAAACATAATTAATTGAATAAAGCTTAAGAGCTTACCCGGAGAGTTCACCAGAGGCCAAACAATGCAACTTCATCTAAACATGATAATAAAAGAAAATAGTAAGAACGTTTTAGTAGTATTAATATAGTAGCCTAAAGTTACATCTACATACATACAATACATGGTATACATATATACACAGACACATGGTAGATATATACATGTAAAATTATGTATGTAATTATTAGAAATAATATTTTTAATGTAAAAATTTACGTGTAAAACGGTGCCTGCTGAGCAATTCTTGAGTGGGAAACCATATGAAGTCGGTGATGTAGCAGTTACATATTCTGCCAAGTTCAGCGTTATTTCACCCAACACCCGAGTGGAGCTCTGTAAAAGAAAGTCATATATATATATATATATATACATATTGTGTAAGTTAATTATATAAGGATTGAAAAACTAGAACCACATTATGTGTAATATATAAAATTAACCAGTTTATTCACCGTAAATATATATGTATAGAGAGAGAAAGAGAGTGTATAACATATAATATCTAATACTATCTTATATATTGTTAGTTAGAAAGCAGGTCACTTAACTATATCAACTATATGATACGTATATGTTATTTAAACTAAGTTATAATGGTTTACCATTCCGACAATGAACTTGTAAAGCTTGCTATCATAGAAATTATTCCTGGCATCATGAACAAGCCTCGTGGATTCAATAATTGCATCAGGAAATCTACTGTAGACTTAGCAGTCTTTGCTGTTGTCTTCCCTGTTTCTATGGATTCCAATGATACATATAGCTTCTCCCATCCAGAATGTGGTACCTGAATAAATATAAAATTATATGTTGGTATTCATATCTGTGGATACCCAGTACTCAGAATCGATAAACACTTAGAAATTCTCATGTTGGTCATCATAAATTCATGAGAATTACATGAAACTATACAGAAATCGATCAAATTTATATGAAAACATACCTTAGTGACATGAAATGTGAACTTGAAATCGATTTTTTGACGAGTTTTTCTGCCTTTGTTGTTCATCTTCGTATATCTCGCAGATTTACAAGCTACATTGCGAAATTAAACACAGATCCATGTACCCAATTAAGAACAAAACCTGAATCCCTCACTCGTGTGTGAAAATTTCCTGCCTGTTATACAAAATTCCTGTTCTTGGTCTGCGCAATTCTCTCACCCCTTTCGAAAGAAATAAAAAATGTGGGTTTTAAAGAGCAATATAACACCCTTTTACCCTTTCTGCCCTTATATTCCAAACCCTGCTTTGGAGTGAAGGTAAAGGGCAGAATTTGGTGACTACCTAGATAGCTAAAGATCAATCTTTCATGCCTTTAAACGAAAACAACAAAATAAATATTTTATTAAATAATTAACTTAATATATTAATTAATTATATTTAATTAACATAATATCGATTTATAGTACAGAATATAATTGTCAAGGAAAATTTTGTGAAAATAGACGGGCACCAACCTGCACGGGACAACAGCCAAACATAAGGGTCACAATCTCACCAATATACAAATTAGTATATTTAAATAAAACTTAAATTTTTAATTAATTTAATTAAGCTTAATTAGCATCGTGCATGCAACAAAGTTAATTATTAATTATAAATAGCAATTATAATTAAATCATATCTGAAGGTTTGTCTCTATACGAATTAATAAAAAGTATAATACATTAAATACGAATATTAACTTTATGTTTACGAATTTGACACTTGGAGGAATCTTTCATCTTTACGTGAAAGATATTCTATATGCGTGGACCGACACGTAGTGTGTGTGTGTGTGTGTGTGTGTGTATCAGTCTGTTATAGTCTTCTAGAAAAAGCATATATAAAATATTAAAGTAGTATTTAACATAAAAAAAAGAGATATTTCTTTATTTATATAATTATTGAACATAAATGTTAAAGTTATTGAATTAATATTATTGTCTGTTGTCAGTTTCAATGTCAAAGTTGTGAGCAGGCAACAGGTCACACATATATATATAGAGACATATATATATACATAGACAGTGATAGTTAAATAATTATTAATAATAAATAGTCCGATTAGTTTAAATAAACATAAAATTCACAGTTTTATGTGTATAAGATGTGTGTGTGTGTGTGTGTGTGTGTGTGTTAAACTCAAAGTACACATATAAAAAGAAGGATATATAAATATATACCATAAAAATAGTTATTATATATATAAATTTCAAATTGACAGCTTTAATGACCTTTAAATTTAAGTAAATGTTGATGATGAAATGCGGAAAGCATACACATACATATAACACGCACGCACATTATGTTCTGTGTTTAATATCATTAAAGAATTAACATAACAGAAAGTATTAGTAGTGTATATATAAAAAGAATGTATGTGTATAAATATATACACAGTGTTAAGTAAACATAATATTCATATTGAAAAACTAAAGACAGAAGAGATTTCCTCTAATGTGTTTGTGTAGTCGGTTCTTTCTTCACTTTGGAAGGCGGAAGTGGAGGGGTCTGTAAAATAAATGTACATATACATGCTCTCTCTCTCTCTCTCTCTCTCTCTCTCACACACACACACACACACACAGCACACACACACCAAGTATGTAATGTATGATATCATTGCTGGATTATAAGATAAGAATCTGAATTTGATAAAGAAAAAACTCTCGTTTAAAATTATACACTGTATATGTGTAAATGTTTGTAAAATTTGATAATACAAATTATACACAGAGACGTGTGTACACACATACCTGCGTCAGCGCCAATCCAGCGATGGCGATCATGCATCCTACAGTCCCCACCATGAGCTGCGTCTTGTTCACCATTCCTTACAAACCTAACCCTAAATGTAGCCTAAACAAAAGAAACCCTAGGGTTATATAATTTAGGGTTTAAGAGATGATTAACGTTTTAAAACTCTTGCTAATTACAGGTTATGATTCAACATGGTAAGTTTTTACCCTCTCTCACACGCACGCACGCACGCACATTTTTTACACACGTCAGGTAGCTCTGGGTTTTACAATATGGCATTTATTCAAGGCCAGGATTTCAACCTAAAGCAGACCAGCGTGGTCTTTAAGATTCAAGATGACAAGTTGTATATACTATTATTATGTTATGTATAAATTTAATTATTTTATTTCGCTAAGCAGGTTTGATTATATGGCAATTAGTGATACTAAACAAGGCATCTTGACGTATTATTTGCGTGTATACACATGTTATTATATATATAGTTCGTTTATGTTTGAAAAGTATCAATATTCAGCTGAAACCACGGTAAAACAGGCTCCATGGGTGGATTAGCTTTAAGCCTAACATCGGTTTTTGGATAATTACACCAAGTAATGAGTTTAAAAATGGAGGTCCAACATTTTCTGCGGCTTATGTATGATTATCTTCGTCTAGAAGCACCACTTATGGACTAATCATTATAATTTATAAATGAAATGTTAAACTTTCTTTTAAAAAATACAAATGCATACAAAACATTAATATTAAATATGTAATAAAACAACAATGTATTTAACTATAAAAGATATACACCTCACATTTATATATTACAACATCGGTATAATATTTAAGACGCTAAACCTGTCTTAAACCCCTCTAAACTGACTCTAACTCCTGATTTCTACGTAGATTCTCCGAATAATCCTTCTTAACGGTGTCAGAGAAGATACCAACAAGACACTCGCTGAATATTTCTCCTCCAGTACTTCTGTTTTTCTCCCTTAGCCGCATTTCTCGTCCTCTCTATCCATTTCATGCATGTTTCTAGATGCCTATACAAATATTTATATATTAGCTCTCTCTCTCTCTCTAACACACACGGACAAAAGAATTTGTACATAGCATAGTATGTATTATAATTAATATAATAGCATATAATGATAAATCCTAAAGTAATTAAGAAATGAATTCCTTCACTTATAGACAAGTTAAGGTAATAGAGTACACTAATTAGATAAAATTATACATATTTAGTATGATAATATGATGTCATAAAGCATATTCCTTGAAAACATAATTATACATCCTCTATTACTAAATGTAAGATCATTAACAATATGGAATTTTAAATTCTATTTATTAAGTATGTGTTGGTATTAGTTTAAAGTGTATATCTTACATTATAAACATTTAATAATATATGTGTTACTAATTTACAAGTACCTTCAAACTTTTCTTTTTCCAACTTCTGCTTCAAAGTGTTAGAGTTTTAACCCATAAGGTTAAAATGTGGTAACACGTGGCTGCTAAGTGGACTTCCGGCATTAAATTTAAAACAACCCTTAGCATAAGACTTAGGGTCCATAAAATGACCATCCTCCAAACCTTAGAAAATAATATGAGCAGACTTTAGAATCTTATCCTAAAAGACCTACACAGACTCATGTCCACCCTAGCTAAGAAGACATGCCTTGCACATACCCCCGTGACATAGCTAAGGCATAATAACTTACCCTTTGAGGAATCACCATCATCGGGGAAGTCTCTAGGGTGACAAGGGGTACCTTTAACCACGACTAACCCTTAAAGGTTTGAATGGTTAAGTTATACCTTAGTCCCATGGCTAGTACCTAGTGAGGACACGAGTGTGCACCTTAGGTAAACATGAGTGTTTTACTAAGTAAACTCCTCAAGATTAAGTTTGAATAACCCTAAATACACAACCTCACAAGTGCTTCACAAAAGGACTCTTACTAATGAGCTTACCCCTAGATCTCAAGAAAACACCCCATAGCCAAGTGTGCCATTAGCATATTTAGTTATGAGACCTAACCTTTCTTGAGTTGATGCCCAAGGTTTAACACTTTAATGTGAACACATGTACGCCTACTTACTAGAGTATCCAACCCTTCGGGATTAACCCCATGAGACAACCCCAAAAGGTGTGTCTTAAGCATTGTATTATGTGCCATCTAACCTAGTGTCACATGGAGTGTTTCCCATATGTGGGTTATTATGCCATAGCCCCTTAAATTCAAGGGTTGCACTTATGTAGTTCTCAATGCTAATTCTATAACCCTTCTGTTATCCCTCAGGAACTCGGTAAAAGAAACCCTTGTCAACCTAAAACCCACGACCACAATTGAACAAGAATACGAACGTGCTTTACTTAATTATGAGTGCTGCTCTTAGTTTGATATATAGGACTTACTTATAAGTGCTGCTTTTAGTTTGACATATAGAACTTACTTATGAGTGCTGCTCTTAGTTTGACATATAGGAGGAGATTGAAGATAAACCTTAACCTTTGATTCTTAAAATGTACAGTCCGTGACATGGATTCGTCAATGTTAAAGATAGGCTACCTAGAAGGTGGGATGCACCCTTACTGTTTAGAAGTTGAGGCGACATGTGCCTTAACAACACAAGTTAGAACTTGCAACACAAGAGAAGAGTAACGAACTTAGTCATGAATCCAATAACCCTCACTCATACATGTACTACTTAATATAGGTCCCTCCCCTGTTTTCTTATTTACATAAGTGGGCTGGCATGAAATCTCATTCCTAAAGGAATATACTTAATGAGTTAATTGAGGGAGGTTAAAGTAACCTTAAGGTTCCGATGTGCCACCTAGTTATAACACAAAAAACCAAAGTAAGAATTTTCTAGATGGTTTTACATAGAGTTTTTTGTAAATACCTAATGACAAGTAACCGAACCATCACTAGATACGTAAGTGCATTAAACATGCATATTTTCTTTACACCTCCTAAGGCTTATCAACATAATTCGGTGAATAACAAAAAATAAAAATAAAAAAGAATCATAATCAAAACTATCATTATTCCTTGCTGTTATTCCCTTTTCATGAGCAAGCTCCTGGATAATATTCCAAAAATCTTTAAGATCCTGATTCTTAGAATATTCGAGTTCCCACTTCTGTAAGCTGATTTGTTCAACTTCTTCCTTGAGCTTAACCTCGCTTAGCGTTAAATTCTCTATCTGTTTCCTTAATGACGTCACTTCCTCGCCAATTAACGTGATCCCCTCGTCCTTCTGCATTAAAATAATAAGTTTTACTTTGTGTGTGTGTGTGTGTGTGTGTTTTCAAACAATGAATTTGAACATGCATACACACATAATATGATACATACATCTATAGTAAGTATAAAGCATACGTTGTAATACATACATACATATGTATTATCTTTATAAACATACATCTCAAACATAATACGTCCATCTCATGTATATCTTGACATAGATACGAATCATATAAACAATCCACACATAATATAGATACATACAATAAACACACACAACGCAGTATATACATAATAAACACACATATAAACGCGCGCGTGTGTGTGTATACACACGGCAAACAGATGTATACATGTAGTAGCACGCGCACGCACACACACACACACCTTGTGTGTTGTTTGAGAGTTTCACAATCCTGTTTATCCAAGCTTGATGGTAAACTTAAGCGAGCAGGTTTACCAAGCTTATCTGAACTTGTTCTAACCCTATATGTATAAGTTAATTATATAAGGATTGGAAAACTAGAACCACATTATGACTTTATAAAATTAACCAGTTTATTCACCGTACATTGAGAGAGAGAGAGAGAGAGTATAACATATAGTATCTAATACTATCTTAATAACAATTATAATTAAATCATACCTGAAGGTTTGTCTCTATACGAATTAATAAAAAATATAATTATTTTTACGAATTTGACACTCGGAAGAATGTTTCATCTTTATGTGAAAGATATTCTATATGTGTATTAAAGTAGTATTTAACATAAAAAAAATAGATATTCTATATTCTATAAAACTTATTGAGCATAAATATTATTTATGTTAAAGTTATTGAATTAATATTATTGTCTGTTGTCAGTTTCAATGTCAAAGTTGTGAGGTCACACACATATATATGGAGACACACAAATATATATACATAGACAGTGATAGTTACTAAATAGTCTGATCAATTTAAATAAACATATCACCATTATAAATTCACAGTTTTATGTGTATAGGCTGTGTGTGTGTTAAACTCAAACTTACATATAGAAAGGGACATATAAATATATCCCATAAAAATATCAATAACAGTGTTATATATATATAAATTTGCTTGAATGACCTTTAAATTTAAGTAAATGCTGATGATGAAATGCGGAAAGCACACACACACACACACACACATAATGTTCTGTGTTTAATATCATTAAAGAATTAACATAACAGAAAGAATTGACAATAATATAAAGTATACATATGCATAGTGTATATATGTGTACGCAGGGTTAAGTAAACACAATATTCATATTGAAAAACTAAAGACAGAATAGATTTCCTCTAATGTGTTTTCACTTTGGGAGGCGGAAGTGGAGGGGTCTGGAGGTTATGATTCAACACAGATATCAGGTAAGTTTTCACTCTCTCACACACACACACGCACGCACGCACACGTTTTTCACATACAGATACATCATGTTACGTTAGCTCTGGGTTTTACACATATGGCATCTATTCAAGGCCAGAGGGCTGGCAGCGTGGTCTTTAAAATTCAAGATGACAAGCTGTATATACTAAATTATTTTTATTTTGTTAAACAAGTCTAATTATATGGTAATTAGTGATGACAAGTTCGTTTATGTTTTAGGTATCAATATTTGGGTGGATTAGCTTTAAGCCTAACATCGGTTTTTGGATAATTACACCAAGTAATGAGTTTAAAAATGGAGGTCCATAAAGCCCTTATGTATGATTATCTTCGTCTAGAAGCACCACTTATGTGTTAATTACAACATCGTTAAAGCGTATCCTTCAAATATATATTATATCATCGATACATTATATTTTATTAAAGAGGTTCCATGCATGGAACGGTTTGGAATTTATTTTTATATATGTATGTACGTACGTATGTATGTATATAATTAATGTTAAACTACTTCCACTAATATCGTTAGAATTCAATGGGATGAACACTATACTTTATATATACTATTGAAATCAGAATGTCAATCTCAAGACACTTAGACATTCTTGCACAGCTTACAGAAAAATGGAGACCTCATATCTTCAGCAGTCCATTTCGCACACACCCGGTGGTACCAACTTTTGCATTCACCACAGACTATCCAGTCATCCCCTTCCCATAGGCCACACTCTTCACACTCCTCATCTTCAACTTCGAATAGAGGTCCCTTCTCACGAACAACACGCTCCATGTCTTCCATCACCTGCTGCAACTCCAGGCGATAATCAGGTACCAGCTCCGCTTTTTCCGGTCTGGGGAGAATCAACTGCTTTGCCTCTTTCAACTCCGTGATCGAATAACTGGACCGCTTTCTTTTTCGTTGACCGTCAGCATCCGTTTTGAGCTTGGTGTGAGCATCCGTTTTGGGCGTCTTGAGGTTGGTGTCAGCATCCGTTTTGGGCGTCTTGAGCCTGGTGTCAGCATCCGTTTTGGGCGTCTTGAGCTTGGTGTGAGCATCCGTTTTGGGTGTGTTGAGCTTGGTGTGAGCATCCGTTTTGGGCGTCTTGAGCTTGGTGTCAGCATCCGTTTCCGGTGTTTCAAGCTTGGTGTCAGCATCTGTTTTGGGTGTCTTGAGCTTGGTATACGGCAGCTCACAATGACCCTCCGGAATGACTAGCACGAAGATTGGTTTCTGCTGGCCAATTGATTCGCAAACTTTAACCAACTCCTCATAATCGGATTTCCACATGGGCCTTCGCTCCTTTGCTAGAGTGACTTGGAGGAGGTACTGAAACCTCCCGGCAATCGAATCCACCAAGGGGAAATTGCGACTCAGCGGAAGCACGTACTTGTCCCTGTCGGAATCGGTGAAGGTCGAACTGTTGCCGTAGTGAAACTTGATGTCTGCCGGTGGAAGAGTAATCCTTGAACCATCAGAAAGACCGAACTCGCCACCACCACTTAACGTCTTGTGAGCAAAGTCCTCAAAAACATCCCGCAGCAGTTGCGAACTTTGAGTCAACTTTGGTCCTGTCTAGGAGTTCCAGTCGTTTCTCCAGGTTAGCTCTGTAGAACTCCTGGCCAAACCGCTTCTTGCACCAAGGGGACACAAACTTCACTTCACGTATGCTTTTCATGTTATGCTCGGGATCCTCCAGAAAGATTCTATGTGACACACCCGAGCCCGGGGAATTAACCGGCTCCTGCAACGTTCTCACGTAATACTCTACTGCCCCGCCCGTTGTCTCCGCCACCCGTGAAAGTTTACGCCGGAAGTGCCGAACAATACCCCCGCAGATATATAGCCGTGCCATGAAATTTGCAGCACTCGTATAACCTGGGGAATTAAAAAAGTCCCGCTCTTCTCCTGCCAAGGAGTACTCAGTCCTCTGCAAGTTGTCCTGCCACTTTCTGTTCCACAGAGCTAACAGTTCGGCAGGCTTCCACGCGCACATGTGGAGGATTGTGAAGTATCCCTCGTCCATAGTCTTCTCTGCTTCCACGGCACCGTTGGCAGGATTTGGACTGGCGAAAAGCACAGAGCGGCCAAATAAATTCTGTACGCCATTGAACCTCTGGTCGATCAGCAACCATGTTCCCGGTACGTCAAGGTACTTGTCTGCCACCTCCTTTGTTACCTGCTCACACTTTCCACCATGGAAGTAATAGAACTTTGAGAAAGTCGACAGCTGCACTACAATCGAGCAGCCCAACTGGCGTAGCCGTGATACGAAGTACCACAAACAGCATGACTTGCCGATCCCTGGATTTCCAGAAATATGAGTGAACGTGTAATTGTCGTTGAAAACCTTGTGGAAGGCCCTCTTATACGAGACGCGAACATAAACCTCACCAAGTTCTCCAGCAATTCGGGGCAGCTTCATAAAGCCATCCTTGACAGTGAAGTCGTCGTCACGCAGGGGCACCTCAGAGATACCTGGAAGTACAAGAAAACACAATAAATCCAAACAGATCCTGCACAGAACCGACACCCAGAAGACCACTAGTAACGGACAAGGGACAATAGTAACACTTACCAGCATAACCAGGAGCAAGGGCAGGGGCAGAAGCTGCAAAAACAAACACAGATTTGTCAGCGAGAGAAAGTCGAAATCAATAAACAGAACAACACCCACAAGATCTAAGACCAGCAATAACAGATCCAGAGCACACAACACCAGCTCTGAGATGGCTTTGAGAAAAAAGAAAAGCTTTTGCAATTTACTCAGAAGGGAAAACAACGCCATGGCCACCGAAACAAACAGGAACAAACTCGCCCAAATCCAGGGTCATGAGAAGCTCAAGGCAAGACGAAACACATAGCCTTAAAGAACAATCAATCGCTGACCTACTAGAATCAAATCATCAACAGCAGAACCATACCTTTGGCAAGAGTCCGCTGTTTCTCCTTCTCTAGCAGCTGCATCTTCTCATCTCGCAGCTGCTTCTCCTTCTCTCGCAGCTGCATCTTCTCATCTCGCACCTGCTTCTCCTTCTCTCGCAGGTACTTTTTCTCTTCGGGATCTTTCGCGATCGAAAGTTGAAACTCCACGTCATCGATTTTCGTTGCACCCCATCGATTTCTCGTTGCACCCCATCGATTTCTCGTTGCACCCCATCGATTTCTCGTTGCACATCCAGCATAGAGCGCAAGTCGACACCCATATCCTTGGAAACCCTAGGACTTCAGCTTTGACGGCCAAGATTTAGATCCAAGTTTCAACGACGACGATTGATGAGTCCCAAACTTACAAAAGTCAAAGCCGGTCAATGGAATAAAATCAACGTCTTTCAACGGTAAGACGATATTCTATACCCACGTGTACGAGTATGAAGTACGGAGTATGTATGATGTGTATTATATAAGAATGTCTAGTATGCCTAGAATATTCTGTAACCTTAAAAATAGAATATTCTAAAAATATTCTGGTAAATTTGAGAGTAAAAATGTTTTATGCACAAGCCCCACAATGTAAAATTGTAATTTAGTTAAACACCAATTGTATTTTCATCTTGTTCTTTGTTTCCCTAGGGATTAAATAAGTAATATATAAAATTGCTTCCTTAAACGATCCATTTGTGAAGTTTTGGAACTTGAGTGTTGTAATTGCCACATGGGTCATTAAGGTTATGACTGTCAGGACCAGACGAGAAATACAAATTTAAGAGGTTCTTTTCTTATTTGCGGTACAGGTGGCTCTACCTGAGAATGATAGTGACCTTGCTTGATATATTCAATATGTATGGTATATTCTGGTGATTAGATTTGGTTAAGGTTAAAACCCTTAACTCTAATCTCAACTCAAGTTAGGGCTCCAAAAAGATCAAGCCAAAGATCCAACATTGGCTTTTAAAATATATGATAAGATAGAATTAAGTTACAAATCCAAGATTAATTAAATCTATAAGTATAAAAGCTTATTAAATATTATAAAATTTTAAATTAAATCAACACCAATTAAGGATCACTCTTGTCTTCATTCTTGTTTTCTTTTTCTCTGCTGATCTACATAGGCAAAAAATGTTAGTTTTCATTAAAATTAAAAAATTCTTCAATAATAAGACTTAAAGGCATATAGTACATAATAATACCATACAGTTTATATTAATTCAAAAAGAATATTTTATGTTAGATTCTCATCTGACTCAATTTGTAATGCTTTCAATTTGTGGATAGAGTTTCAATTAGAGAAGGTAGAATATGTGTTTTTGTGAGTGGCAGTTGAGCTACAGAAAGTGAAGTTGGTGAATCTGAATTGGTGCCGGATGCGGGAAAGTGGCCGGGAGAAGATGGAAAAGATATTTTAGAAATTTCAAATGAGATTCCGATAGTTGGAAATGTTAAAAGATTCATCAACGGTAGTCAAACGAACGATGATTTTTTATATAATTGTGGTTTTTACGAGGTTGAAATTTAAAATTTAAAATCTTAACGTTTTAATGTACATTCAACAATATGTTCCTTACTTTGAATCTCCATGAACTACTTTTGGTTTCAAAGCCTCATGCAAATAAGCCAACTTATACAAATAAATAAATAATGCATATACACATACATAAACACACACACCCCAAACTCATTCCTGCATTGTATACATATAGTTATATACACGTATGTGTATGAGAGAAAGAGGATAAAAAGAGAGTCTTAATCAAGAAATGGACCAATGATGAGAAATTATAAATAATATATATATATTATACATACATAAAATATATTAAGAATATTTAGTAATTTAAAATCAAGTTGAATATGTATCTATTCCCGAATAAAGTAAATTCCTGTCAAAATACATGTTCTTTAATTATATAGACACTTTCCTCATATATGTATATACAAATTATATTGTTTTCTTAGCCCTTGAATTTGTCATTAAAAGAATAAGCCTATAGTTTTCACTTCTACATGGAACTCCTCGGCTTGTTCACTAACAAAAATAGAAACACTTAACAATAAATATATATACATTCACATGTGCAACATATATGTTATACACTATATATTACAAATATAACCTTTTGAACACATACATTTAAGCATTCTTTTTACCTTTAAGATGTATTCAACGATGTGTTGGTCATTAGGAACTCCAAAGGCCAGATGTGAGAGACCTTAGATGGTCTTAGTGGTTGCTAAAATGCTATTGCCAATGCTCAATCCCAGGGTTCCAAGCCGAAATATGGGAATGTGTAGTGGTGGCCTCTACCCGAACACCACGAGGGTCCATGTATTGGTGGACTAAAGCTCCCTTCTTTGGTATAGGCTCCTATTGAGGAGGAGACATAAAAAGGAGTGAGAGTAGGAGAGAATAGGAGAGATTAGGAGTGGATAATGATAGACAAAAGAGATACTAATATATTGCTTTTCAGGAGTACAAGGTGGCCCATCTCTTAGAAACCAAGGTATAATTCTTAGTCAAAGCAAGACATACAACCCTAACCCATTGCTTGCATGCCTGCTTAGATAGTGGATTGGGTGGTACTAAACATACAATGGTGCTTCCCCATTGAACTTCTTAGGTCTTGGCCTATTGATTTAATGCACCTCATACATATTGTCTTTAGTACCTTGGTGATTGATATGAACGATCGGATCTAACTTGTTATCAGTGCCACCTAATAACCGTTGTTATCAATCTGTACTTGATGGAAGTCACCCACTCCACCATTTAGCTTCCCTTATGGATCACCACTCTTTTGCATTTATTGGTCATCTGACAATGGACAAATTATCATCAACTATATGTTCATAGAATATTTGTTCTTGCAAATAATCAAAGTGTTAGTATTAAAGATCGTATGATATAAATCTATATATATATATATATATATAAGAGATATATATGTATGAATTATATATTATATAACATGTTTAAAAATGAAATTTCGGTCTTACCTTCTTTGTACTTGTTTCATTTAGTTCCTTATAATTTAAGTAGAAATATATATATATATATATATATATAAAACAAAAGAGAGAGACACACGTGGAGCCAAAATGAAACTCTATCACTAGATACAATGGTGATCTTGCAATATTGATGCTACTTCTTTGCTTATCTGAGCTCATACTATACTAACCCTAACCCTTAATTGACGTTGAAGATCTAAAACTTTATCTTTAAATTGAACGATGGATATTAACTAGAATAAAGAATTCTAAATCTAAGAAAAAACCTTATGACCTTATATGGTTTATTGAGCATGTCAATTTATCATTATGTTTATCACATGTGTAATGGAGCTATAGTGTATGTACAGGGTGCAAGGAAATAAACGCGCGCGCACACACACACACACACACATGTATATATGTATATGTGTGTGTATGTTATTGTGTATAAGATTATACACTTTAAAAAATATTGTATATATAATTCATTAAATGATAAAGATGCTTATATATATAATATTGCACCTCGTGACACACACACACACACACACACATATATATTATTATGTATGAAATTTTAGACTTTAAAACATATTCATGTGTTTTGTATATATACTTTGTTAAAGATACATATATATTTGTTATTGTGTACAGGATTACACACTTAAAACATATTTATATATTATATATATATACTACTGCATATTATATATATCCTCATATACACTCTCCCCATTCACCATGTATCCCATTAGAAATGTTATTCAAGATACCACATTTTGGAGAGGCAAACACTCTATATGCTTCTGGTGTGCACCTACACTTGGCATACATATCAACAAAAGCAGTTTTCACATATATCTTTATTATATATTAAATTTAATGCATATTATATATATTATATGGTACCTCGATTATATACATATGCATCTACATACACATATAGCTATGTTTATCAATTGATACCTCACTTATAAAATCAATTGTGAAGCCTTGTAAATTTTGTTTAAAATTTATATCTCTAATGACCATTAAAGCTTTATGATTACTCATTAATTATATTAATCATAAATATACAACTCAATTTTCAATTAAAACCATATTAAAAACCACATACAAAGTCAATTATTTTTGTACTTTAACAATTTTTAAAGACATAGTGTACTATTTAAAGTAATATTTTAATGCTCAAATCATAATTTTAATTATATCTACTATACAAAACCACACACATGGCTATTTCAACCATAATGCACTTTGTAAAAGTCCATATGAAATAATATGTATAAAAAATAAAATATAAATTTCAAAAACTAACCTATTCGGGTTGCTGTGAAAATAACAACAAGATGCATCTTGTTCTTATACTTTAACAATTAAATGTTAACTTACAGCATGTAATAATTTTATTTCATGTTTGAATATAGTTTTTAACATGTTTCTCACCCTAATGATTTGTATTTACTGTAGTAAATACAAAGGTTAATAATAATCTGGAATTAAACTTTACAATTCCAATATAAATAAATATGTAAATACTAAATGTCGTTCATATAAAGATTAATGTTTAATTGTGATCATCCTAAGGATTGTGAAGTTTAGTGTAACTAATTTGAGTTCAAATTGTTATAAAATTTCTTTCTTGCAATTTACATTCCCTACACAGTTTTAAATTCTTTCATAAATACAATTTCAACATTTGTTAAATTAAAAGTTATTTTATTTTATCACTGATTTGTTTTCACTTGTTACAAGTTATTTAAAATTTATAATCTATGTACACTTACATGGCACCTATGTGACTTTTCCTATGGTAGCCAATTTTACTTGATTAAATAGCTATTGAGCATAAATTTGATTAAAATAGTTTAATTCACTACCCAAAAATACAATTACTTATGAAAGCACAAGAATTTGTGAAGGCTTTATCACGCATACACACACTTATAAAGTTGTGTTTATAAGTTTGCAGATCCTACAAATTTATAAACTCAAATTTAATATACATATTGTACCTATGTATATCGTATATTAATTAGATTTTTTAATAATTAATTAATTCATTATAATATTATTTATTTATAATATTACATTTAAAAATAAATGCAACTTTATTTTTGCCACTTTACCCATGTACGGCTTCATGGAATAAAGAATAGGATGGTTAAATATGAAAATGGATTATAATTCTAATAAGTCTTAACATATTTATTTCAAATATATATACATATATATGCTTTATAATATTAAAGTACCGAACTAATATTTATACTTAATAGTATATCACCATGTGTGGAATAAAGAATAAGGTGGTAAATTTCAAATTTTAAACACCAATTTGTAAAACCCTTTCACAAAGGTTTTGAGCAAGTTTAAGGAAGTATATTGAGAATATGGTGAGAAAAAGATGTGATTCAATGGTGCTCAAATAAGCCATGCCAATGGCACTCAAATAGGTGGATAGAATTAATGGCACTATAACTCGATGCCTCCAACACAACATATAACTCACAGCTTGGCAAACAGGGTGGTGTGCCACCACTAAATCACACTGCCCAAATCAATTCATAGTAATAGAATCTTTATATCACAGCCAATAATGGCTCATTGCTAGACTTAAATCACAACTTCGACTCCCAAAACTCAAACTTGATAAAAATTAAGTTTAAGGGCTGATGAAAATAAATGCGGATGAGTTGGAGATCTCGCAGAGTAAGTGTCACTCGATAAATCTGCCATTCGATTCTCTTTCTTTGTCTTTCCCTCTTTCTTAACCTTTTCATATTTCTTCACTTGAGCCACCTTCTCATGTTCTTATTATTTCTTTCTCATTTGCAGTATTTTCTTCTCTAGCACATCAATTGTTTGTGACTCTTATGATTCTCATTCTTAATCAAGTGTTGAGTTGAGTGCTTTATGTCTTTCTTATACTAATCTAAATATTAAACAAGTCAAGAATCTTGCTTTTATTTCGTTTGTATAATCTTTAATTATTTTTGATGTTGATGTTCCAAGGGTTGAGTCACTTTTGCTAGAATTTTAGGTTGAGTGTATTTCCTCGGTTATGGGTGCCATTAAGAGTCTTTGCCTTACCGTTACTGTTAAGGAATTTTTTTATTTCCTTGAAAGGGCATGGACTTTTCTATTGATTTTCCCATCTTAAATGTTGAGATATATATTGAAGATGTTAACCAGTGTGAATCTTTGTGTGTGGCCAAAGTATTTTATAATAGGATACCCTTATTATTCAGCCTTTATGTTCTTTAACACTTTCTTCCTTATTTTTTTATTTCCGCCTTAACAAATGTTGAAAATTTCTTTTCTAATGCTTCTTTATCATATTTTTCTTTTCCACTTTTTTCCTTAATTTTCTCACTTTTTCCTTTGCCTAAATTTGGAGGGGGTACAGGGACGGATAAGAGTCTGACCCCGATGATGGAGTAAGGACAAGTGGATACAATAATGGAGCAAAGACAAAAAATATGGATTGTGGAGTGAGGATGAGCATAGTGAATCCGAACAGAACATGCGACCCCATGTAATGAGGTTGAACAGATGCAATAGTGGAGTGAGGCCGAACATATAGGGAGAAATAAGGACAAGTGCAACGAGTCCGAATAGAGTTATTCACAAGATGAAAATACAATTGGTGTTTAACTAAATTACAATTTTACATAGTGGGGCTTGTGCATAAAACAATTTTTACTCTCAAATTTACCAGAATATTTTTAGAATATTCTATTTTTAAGGTTACAGAATATTCTAGGCATACTACTGACACATTCTTATATAATACACTTACCATCATACATACTCCGTACTTCATACTCGTACACGTGGGTATAGAATATTCTTACCGTTGAAAGCCGTTGATTTTATTCCATTGACCGGCTTTGACTTTTGTAAGTTTGGGACTCATCAATCGTCGTCGTTGAAACTTGGATCTAAATCTTGGCCGTCAAAGCTGAAGTCCTAGGGTTTCCAAGGATATGGGTGTCGACTTGCGCTCTATGCTGGATGTGCAACGAGAAATCGATGGGGTGCAACGAGAAATCGATGACGTGGAGTTTCAACTTTCGATCGCGAAAGATCCCGAAGAGAAAAAGTACCTGCGAGAGAAGGAGAAGCAGGTGCGAGATGAGAAGATGCAGCTGCGAGAGAAGGAGAAGCAGCTGCGAGATGAGAAGATGCAGCTGCTAGAGAAGGAGAAACAGCGGACTCTTGCCAAAGGTATGGTTCTGCTGTTGATGATTTGATTCTAGTAGGTCAGCGATTGATTGTTCTTTAAGGCTATGTGTTTCGTCTTGCCTTGAGCTTCTCATGACCCTGGATTTGGGCGAGTTTGTTCCTGTTTGTTTCGGTGGCCATGGCGTTGTTTTCCCTTCTGAGTAAATTGCAAAAGCTTTTCTTTTTCTCAAAGCCATCTCAGAGCTGGTGTTGTGTGCTCTGGATCTGTTATTGCTGGTCTTAGATCTTGTGGGTGTTGTTCTGTTTATTGATTTCGACTTTCTCTCGCTGACAAATCTGTGTTTGTTTTTGCAGCTTCTGCCCCTGCCCTTGCTCCTGGTTATGCTGGTAAGTGTTACTATTGTCCCTTGTCCGTTACTGTGGTCTTCTGGGTGTCGGTTCTGTGCAGGATCTGTTTGGATTTATTGTGTTTTCTTGTACTTCCAGGTATCTCTGAGGTGCCCCTGCGTGACGACGACTTCACTGTCAAGGATGGCTTTATGAAGCTGCCCCGAATTGCTGGAGAACCTGGTGAGGTTTATGTTCGCGTCTCGTATAAGAGGGCCTTCCACAAGGTTTTCAACGACAATTACACGTTCACTCATATTTCTGGAAATCCAGGGATCGGCAAGTCATGCTGTTTGTGGTACTTCGTATCACGGCTACGCCAGTTGGGCTGCTCGATTGTAGTGCAGCTGTCGACTTTCTCAAAGTTCTATTACTTCCATGGTGGAAAGTGTGAGCAGGTAACAACGGAGGTGGCAGACAAGTACCTTGGCGTACCGGGAACATGGTTGCTGATCGACCAGAGGTTCAATGGCGTACAGAATTTACTTGGCCGCTCTGTGCTTTTCGCCAGTCCAAACCCTGCCAACGGTGCCGTGGAAGCAGAGAAGACTATGGACGAGGGATACTTCACAATCCTCCACATGTGCGCGTGGAAGCCTGCCGAACTGTTAGCTCTGTGGAACAGAAAGTGGCAGGACAACTTGCAGAGGACTGAGTACTCCTTGACGGGAGAAGAGCGGGACTTTTTTAATCCCCAGGTTGTACGAGTGCTGCAAATTTCATGGCACGGCTATATCTGCGGGGGTATTGTTCGGCACTTCCGGCGTGAACTTTCACGGGTGGCGGAGACAACGGCGGGGCAGTAGAGCATTACGTGAGGACGTTGCGGGAGCCGGTTAATTCCGGGCTCGGGTTTGTCACATAGAATCTTTCTGGAGGATCCCGAGCATAACATGAAAAGCATACGTGAAGTGAAGTTTGTGTCCCGTTGGTGCAAGAAGCGGTTTGGCCAGGAGTTCTACAGCGCTAACCTGGAGAAACGACTGGAACTCCTAGACAGGACCAAAGTTGACTCAAAGTTCGCAACTGCTGCGGGAGGTGTTTTTGAGGACTTTGCTCACAAGACGTTAAGTGGTGGTGGCGAGTTCGGTCTTTCTGATGGTTCAAGGATTACTCTTCCACCGGCAGACATCAAGTTTCACTACGGCAACAGTTCGACCTTCACCGATTCCGACAGGGACAAGTACGTGCTTCCGCTGAGTCGCACTTTCCCCTTGGTGGATTCGATTGCCGGGAGGTTTCAGTACCTCCTCCAAGTCACTCTAGCAAAGGAGCGAAGGCCCATGTGGAAATCCGATTATGAGGAGTTGGTTAAAGTTTGCGAATCAATTGGCCAGCAGAAACCAATCTTCGTGCTAGTCATTCCAGGGTCATTGTGAGCTGCCGTATACCAAGCTCAAGACCCCAAAACGGATGCTGACACCAAGCTCGAAACACCCGAAACGGATGCTGACGGTCAACGAAAAAGAAAGCGGTCCAGTTATTCGATCACGGAGTTGAAAGAGGCAAAGCAGTTGATTCTCCCCATACCGGAAAGAGCGGAGCTGGTACCTGATTATCGCCTGGAGTTGCAGCAGGTGATGGAAGACATGGAGCGTGTTGCTCGTGAGAAGGGGCCTCTATTCGAAGTTGAAGATGAGGAGTGTGAAGAGTGTGGCCTATGGGAAGGGGATGACTGGATAGTAATTGTTGTACAATTGTAAGATATACATAACCAAATATATACACACATACAGAGATATATGAACAGGAAGACATGCACACACACACACACACACTTACTTTACTTGGAGTTGGTGGAGGAAGGTGTAACGAGGAATCCTCAAGTTCATCTTCAGAAATATGCTCAGTTTGTGAGTCTTTTGTTGGTTCAAGCTCTCTGTAAAATAATTCATTAAAAAATAAAACTATAATTAATTGAATAAAGCTTAAGAGCTTACCCGGAGAGTTCACCAGAGGCCAAACAATGCAACTTCATCTAAACATGATAATAAAAGAAAATAGTAAGAACGTTTTAGTAGTATTAATATAGTAGCCTAAAGTTACATCTACATACATACAATACATGGTATACATATATACACAGACACATGGTAGATATATACATGTAAAATTATGTATGTAATTATTAGAAATAATATTTTTAATGTAAAAATTTACGTGTAAAACGGTGCCTGCTGAGCAATTCTTGAGTGGGAAACCATATGAAGTCGGTGATGTAGCAGTTACATATTCTGCCAAGTTCAGCGTTATTTCACCCAACACCCGAGTGGAGCTCTGTAAAAGAAAGTCATATATATATATATATATAACATAAATTGTGTAAGTTAATTATATAAGGATTGAAAAACTAGAACCACATTATGTGTAATATATAAAATTAACCAGTTTATTCACCGTAAATATATTGTATAGAGAGAGAAAGAGAGTGTATAACATATAATATCTAATACTATCTTATATATTGTTAGTTAGAAAGCAGGTCACTTAACTATATCAACTATATGATACGTATATGTTATTTAAACTAAGTTATAATGGTTTACCATTCCGACAATGAACTTGTAAAGCTTGCTATCATAGAAATTATTCCTGGCATCATGAACAAGCCTCGTGGATTCAATAATTGCATCAGGAAATCTACTGTAGACTTAGCAGTCTTTGCTGTTGTCTTCCCTGTTTCTATGGATTCCAATGATACATATAGCTTCTCCCATCCAGAATGTGTACCTGAATAAATATATAAAATTATATGTTGGTATTCATATCTGTGGATACCCAGTACTCAGAATCGATAAAACACTTAGAAATTCTCATGTTGGTCATCATAAATTCATGAGAATTACATGAAACTATACAGAAATCGATCAAATTTATATGAAAACATACCTTAGTGACATGAAATGTGAACTTGAAATCGATCTTTTGACGATTTTTCTGCCTTTGTTGTTCATCTTCGTATATCTCGCAGATTTACAAGCTACATTGCGAAATTAAACACAGATCCATGTACCCAATTAAGAAGTTACCACCGGGTGTGTGCGAAATGGACTGCTGAAGATATGAGGAGTGTGAAGGAGTGTGGCCTATGGGAAGGGGATGACTGAATGCAAAAGTCGGTACCACCGGGTGTGTGCGAAATGGACTGCTGAGATATGAGGTCTCCATTTTTCTGTAAGCTGTGCAAGAATGTCTAAGTGTCTTGAGATTGACATTCTGATTTCAATAGTATATATAAAGTATAGTGACTTTTGTTGTTCATCCCATTGAATATTGATACCTAAAACATAAACGAACTTGTCATCACTAATTACCATATAATTAGACTTGTTTAACAAAATAAAAATAATTTAGTATATACAGCTTGTCATCTTGAATTTTAAAGACCACGCTGCCAGCCCTCTGGCCTTGAATAGATGCCATATGTGTAAAACCCAGAGCTAACGTAACATGATGTATCTGTATGTGAAAAACGTGTGCGTGCGTGCGTGTGTGTGTGTGTGAGAGAGTGAAAACTTACCTGATATCTGTGTTGAATCATAACCTCCAGACCCCTCCACTTCCGCCTCCCAAAGTGAAAACACATTAGAGGAAATCTATTCTGTCTTTAGTTTTTCAATATGAATATTGTGTTTACTTAACCCTGCGTACACATATATACACTATGCATATGTATACTTTATATTATTGTCAATTCTTTCTGTTATGTTAATTCTTTAATGATATTAAACACAGAACATTATGTGTGTGTGTGTGTGTGTGTTTGCTTTCCGCATTTCATCATCAGCATTTACTTAAATTTAAAGGTCATTCAAGCAAATTTATATATATAATAACACTGTTATTGATATTTTTATGGGATATATTTATATGTCCCTTTCTATATGTAAGTTTGAGTTTAACACACACACAGCCTATACACATAAAACTGTGAATTTATAATGGTGATATGTTTATTTAAATTGATCAGACTATTTAGTAACTATCACTGTCTATGTATATATATTTGTGTGTCTCCATTATATGTGTGTGACCTCACAACTTTGACATTGAAACTGACAACAGACAATAATATTAATTCAATAACTTTAACATAAATAATATTTATGCTCAATAAGTTTTATAGAATATAGAATATCTCTTATTTTTTTTATGTTAAATACTACTTAATACACATATAGAATATCTTTCACATAAAGATGAAACATTCTTCCGAGTGTCAAATTCGTAAAAATAATTATATTTTTTATTAATTCGTATAGAGACAAACCTTCAGGTTGATTTAATTATAATTGTTATTAAGATAGTATTAGATACTATATGTTATACTCTCTCTCTCTCTCTTCTCAATGTACGGTGAATAAACTGGTTAATTTATAAAGTCATAATGTGGTTTCTAGTTTTCCAATCCTTATATAATTAACTTATACAT